>BQNB010073729.1:0-32019 GCA_026074375.1 Tanacetum coccineum
AAAACTTGCAGCAGAAACTAAACTCGCATGGCACTAGCGGCAAAAACATAAACAAACTGAAACCATTGAAGCTTGTAGACACAAATACCCTTAAGAGATGAAAATAGTAGATACTTGCAGACACAAATAAAGCCACTAATATGGCATTGCTTAATTTGGGTTTTAAATTTCTGATATAGCAAGTGATAAGTATTTGCATAGAACTAATATGATATTTGAGGGTCATATCAATCTGAAAAAACCATAATTTTGTTAAAGTAGAAAAGGCATTCTACGCATGGAAGAGAAGAACACTCAATCTTATGGCGTTAAAAGGGGTACTTCACATGCTATTTAATTTCACTGGACTTTATATCAGTAAGATTTTCAAAAAATTAATTCAATAAGGGTTTTAGTCGTAGAATAGCAATGAACTTTTTCAAATGTACCAATTTGGTACGTGTACTCTTAAAAAGTTGTACAATAGCAACAAAATTTCATAAATGTTCCAATCTGCACATTTTAATGACGTGCCACGTTATAAATTATGCCACGTGGGCTTTTCAGGTATGACACGTCATCAAAATGTGCAAAACGGAACACTTTTGAAAGTTCGTTGCTATTGTACAACTTTTTAAAAGTACACATACCAAATCAATACCTTTTGAAAAGTTCATTGCTATTCTACGACTAAAACCCATTCAATAAATAAATGTGTATAGTCACACACAAATAACATAGTAAATAAACTCTAAATATGGCAAACATTGAAAAAGTCATGTAACTAACTAATGTTATACTACACCATTTTGTGCAATAATCTTTATCAATTAGTCAATATTTTGCAGCAATTTATACACCAGCTTTATATTACCACACTTGATCAAATTCAAGAAACACTAAAGAAAAATACTTTAATCAAAATAAATCCACACATCAACAAACTTTAACAGAAATTGCAGAAATTATAAAACGAGAGAAGACTAACACCGAAACTGCATTTTCCAGGATAATTAGTTCTGCTAGTCACGGGGTATAAGCTTGAACAAGATCCATCGAACTCCTCTTTGGTATGAAACGATCACCCTGAATGAACAAAAAATAATTAGACTCTTTTGACTGGCTGCAGATAAAAAAGAATTTCAAGGGAGGAATGGCATCAAAAGTTGTACAATAACACAAGCCCAGTCTGTCAGTTAAAGAGCATGTCATGCTGTTATTCTCTATTGGAACTTATGACATCCCAAACGCTACTTAAAGCTAAAGTTTAAGGCACATACATCAGAAAGAACATGAATTTACAGCAAATAACAATCTAATAGTGTGACATGCTGGTTCTAAACAAACTATACAAGATTACGAGTTATTAAGTGCATTACAATCTGTTCTTTCTGCAATGCATACCAATGATAAAAGGCTGCTTCTGCATGTTTTCAGGCACGGAAGTTGTTGGGAATCACCCCATTCATGGGAAATCCAGAAAAATGTGCCCCTAATGAAGCCTCAGTTAGATACTTTACTGGTTTAGCCCCTATTTACAATTATGACCTGCAAAGTTAAGCAACCAAATATCCCGGTTATAAACTAATAATAGTAATAGTAACAATAGAAACAATATGTTTCTTAATTGTTTATCTTCATTTTGGAATCTTACTCTTGTTTTAAAAAGCTTTAGACCCCGTGTATCTAATGCTATGTTTCCATAAGCTATTGTTATTGGCAAAGAGGATACAATGCCAATTGAAAGTCAAGGACTTTTTTTAAGGAGTCGATGGTTTGAATGTTGATTTAACTTTCAAGTCTTCAGCACCATCGATCAATGCAATCCAAAATATATAATAATAGATAAACCTACAGTTAATGGAAGTTTCAACCCAGTGAGAAATTGTATAATGCTATGTATCAATTGCAGGGCAAAAGGATACACGGCTACTTAGGTATGGAAGTGTTTGTATGTTAATCTAGGCACTTGTAACATTAGATTAAAGATCTCATTGAGATCTCTATATCGATCGATGCACCTCAAACGATAAACATATACTAATAAAGCCCATAGTTCCGTCCCAGTAAACTACAGATCAAGCAAAGCTACAAAAACAATAACATGACAGAATCAGCCGAACCTAAGTCCAGTTTCATTAATAGACCGATATCTTGCTAGTTTCAGTGCACAAACTAAAACTCCAACATCAGGAAAAGGGTTGTAGTTGACACTTGACAGTGGTAAAAAAAGTTATGAGAATATTATGGGAGACAACACAAGAATCCCGGAACACCAGACAAGCTATGTCAAACTGCTGATAAATATAAATGACTACAAATTGTATGCAGTTTGGAAGAAATGACGAATCATTAAATCATGAGATTGAAGACATATTTAAAATACAATACGAGTAGCTGTTACATTGTAAGACAGTACTTTTAAATACAAGTTTGAGATTCATAATCTAATTCCAAAACTAATTATATTATAAGGGGATATTTTGGATTGCTTTATATATCTATGCTTATGGGAACGCATAGTCAGCTTAGTGAAAATAGCCTAGTTCAGTAGAAGGGGTTTAAACTTGCAATTTTGAATCCACACAAGAATAATCAGCTTAAAGCAATCATTGTCAAACTGCTTTGAGAGCAACTTATTTCACCCTAAATAATCATCTATTAAAAAAAATATCTCCTATTTTGAACTTCTTGTATAGAAAATCCGCTAGTAACATTCATTCCTTGCTGATAATTTTCACGCGTGAAGATATTCTTTGCTGATAATTTTCACGCGTGAAGATATTCTTTGCTGATAATTTTCACATGTGAAGATATTATTCGCTGATAATTTTCACATGTGAAGATATTCTTCGCTGATAATTTTCACATGTGAAGATATTCTTCGCTGATAATTTTCACATGTGAAGATATTCTTCGCTGATAATTTTCACGCGTGAAGATATTCTTAGTAAACTAAATAATCGTCTATTAAACGTCAATATCCTATTTTTGCACTTTTAGCATAAAAAATCCGCTAATAACATCAAAGTTTCATTCCTTTCTAATAATTTTCACTCGTGAAGATATTTTAAACATCCGCTAGTAACATCAAAAACTTAATTCCTTGCTAAACTTTTCACGCGTGAAGATACTTTGAAATCCGCTAGTAACATCAAAACTTATTTCTTGCTAAAATTTTCACGAGTGAAGATAATTTAAAAATCCGCTAGTTACATCATAACCTAATTCTTTGCTGATTTTTTCACTCGTGAAGACATTACACAAACTAATTTAGTCGCCTAAAAGTCTAAAACAATCAAGGCCTAATTCGTAATCTATACACTCACATGTGACATATTTACAATTTAAACAATGATAATAACTTGAAATGCATAATAATTTTATCAAAAAAAAATATATTTACTTGAAATTTTTGTGTAATCTCAGCTTTAGTTGACTTGATTCCATTAGCTTCTGCTTCTTCTTGACTCTTATTGAGCGAATTGTTATGATTCCGGTGGTGATTCTGTATAACGTCGTGATTTAAACGATATTTCGGCAATAATTTCGCGTGTGGGTGTGTTTGAACGCTGTTTTAGTGGTGGAAAGAAAACGAAGGTGATTTAAGACCATGATTAGCGGTGGTTTGGCAATGATTTGCGATGGTTATGATTAGATTAAGGTCGAGTGGTTTTCATCTCAGATGAGTGTGTTTCTGTGTGTGAAAGATATGAGAGAGAGAGAAAATAAAGTTAAACTTTACAAATGATGGAATTTTTATCGAACCCCTATGATTTCTAGATGTGAAATTACAAAAAGGTCCTTCATGTTTGTTAAGTGTAAAATAAGTGCAAATATTAATCTAATCTAAGCCATTAGATCTAAAAAGGAGGGGTTAATGAAGGGCTAGGATCTCTTCTTTCCTTCTCACAAAAATTAGCCTTCTCAAATAAACGCTTGTCTATATATATATATATATATATATATATATATGAGGCTAATTATGAGTGTATAAATATGATTTAATGACTGTATGCCACCTCAACGATGACATGACACACACATAACATTTAATTTCAAAATTTATCATGTTGATATCTTTGGATTTTCAAAAATATATTCAAGACATACTCTGTAATTAAATTTGATAACAATCCATAAATTGTGAAAATCCTCTATAAAACATATTTATTCCTTAAATTTAGTTGGACTACAACACGTTTTAACCTAATAACATGCCTATAAATTTAAAACATATCTATTTTCTAAATATACTTTCATTTTAACACGTTTTAACCTAATAATATGACTATGTGAGCTTAAATATAGACGAAAGTTATCTAACCATTTAAGATTTATATGGTAAATTAGTTAATTTTATAAGAAGCAATCATGCATAAATGACCAGTTGGGTATATTAGTAAGATGCATGCATATGTTAAATGCATATATATAAAGCATTTACAATGTGGGTCCTATCAAAAATTAAGATAAGGAGGTGCAATCTTGATCATCCATCTTATTTTAGAAAATCACATCATAGAGTGACATGTGTCACTTCTTAATTAAAACATCACTTTTATTTTCAATTTGACATATCTTTTTATCTATTTTTGTTATGATTTAATTTCACCGTATTTTTTAAAATTTCGTGATCTTTAATTCAACACCTTTTTATATATTTTTTTATAATTTTTTAGCTTTTTACATTTTTAATGGGTTTATTTTAGAATTTTTTAACACTTTAACTTTAAGGGTTTGAATACAAACTGATTCGTAAAGATATATACGTTTGGAGACAATGTTTGATGTAAAGAGAGTTGGTAGTCTTATACAAGCGAGAATGATGTTAATATGATGTTGCGGGAAAGCTACGGAAACCCAAACAAACGAATTCTCTAAGCGGGTAGGGAATTGCGGAGCGAGTTGGGTTAGCAATTTTTATCGCAGCCGCTATGCGCGGGTATCCAACTAGTATGTTAAATGCATATATGATTAGTTGGATGAACAGTTAATTAATATGTTTAGGTTTTAATAGGTGCATGTAGTAATCGTTACGTGAACAATTAAATAGATAATGCATCTGATTAATTCGGAGATGATACGGAACATAGATTTTCAAATGCAATTAAGAACTAGAGTTGTGCAGTATATGTAAAAGATTCGTACGTATAAATATGTGACAATGAAATGGAATCTTAACTCAATTATGACATGGCACACATAATATTTAATTTTGAAATTCTTTAGATTTTCAAAAATATATTTTAAGATATATTCTATAATTAGATTTGATAACAATCTATGAATTATGAAAATCCCCTTTAAAACATATTTATTCCATAAATATAGTTTGACTAATTTATGTAAGAGTTAATTGCATAAATGGTCCCTATGGTCTGCCGGGTTTAACCGAAATAACCCCTTTATTTTTTCCCGGATCCTCTCCCTGTGGTTTCAACCCGTATCAGGTTTGGTCACTAGATCAATATTTTTGTTAGTTTGGCCGTTAAATGCATGATTAAATGGTCCTTGTGGTCTGCCGGGTTTAACGAAAATGGTCCCTAATTTAACAGTCAAACTTCGATCAAGGGACCAAACCCGATGCGGGTCATAACAATGGGGAGAGGATTCGGGAAAAAAAGATGAGGGACCATTTTCAAAAATATATTTTAAAATATACTTCATAATTAGATTTGATAACAATCCATGAATTATGAAAATCCTCTTTAAAACATATCTAATAAATATAGTTTGACTAATTTATATAAGAGTTTATTGCATAAATGGTCCCTGTGGTCTGTCGGGTTTAACCGAAATAACCTCTATATTTTTTGTCTCGGATCCTCTCCCTGTGCTTTCAACCCGTATCGGGTTTGGTCCCTTGACCAATATTTTTGTTAGTTTGGCCGTTAAATGCATGATTAAATGGTCCTTGTGGTCTGCTGGGTTTAACGGAAATGATCTCTCATTTAACAATCAAACTTCGGTCAAGCGACCAAACCCTATACGGGTCACAACCATAGGGAGAGGATTCGGGAAAAAAAACGAGGGACCATTTTCGTTAAAACCGGCAGATCACAAAGACCATTTATGCAATTAACTCTTTATGTAAAATTCTCATCTTTTGGGAATCTTCGTTTAATGAGTTGTAATGTTATGTTTCTAATTCCCAACCATTGCATCAATCTAAACGGCATTAACGAGGTATGAACTTTAATTTCTGACGGATAAAAATGTTTGCCCGTGGTCATGATGTTTAACCATTTCACCTTACATTTACTTTGTAGTATCTATATTCTATGAAGCAAACTCGCCCGTTGGGGGGTTATGTAACTAGTATATATATATATATATATATTATATATATATAATTATAATATAATATATTATTATATATATATAATATAATATATATATATATAGAGTAGGGATTAGTGAGAATGTAAATTAAAATAAGAAAGTGGTGAGGAGTGACTAAAAATCACCATTTGAGAGCATACGACTTGCATTAGTGCATTTTTATTCATTTTAGATGCACCATTTGGAGTTATCGAAGGTTATTTTGATGCGTAGATGGTTTTGCAAATTGAGTTTCATGATTTTGACACATGCAGTTAGGAACAAAAACAACAAAGAGAAAAATGAAATGCATCTAACTATTACGTATATGCATCTAATTACAGCTAGATGAAAAACTTCATTTCATGCGTTATAATGAATCTAAGTCTATAGAGATGCATCTTAATTAAGTTCGGTTGCATCTTGGATATGCGGGTATTGTTACTCTCTTATTCCTTCTTATTTTAAGAAACTTCTTATGTGATCCTATCTCTATATATATATATATATATATATATGGGGACTTTTTTAGAACTAATTTTATGACGTACTAGTCCATCTCGGGTCATGGTACCCGAACCTGCGAATAGTAATTATCCAGTCAGGCCATGATGAATGGGCAAATAGCGACATCAATACGGGTTTCAAGGCCTCATAACCCTATCCTTCTACTAAAACTAAAAACCGATTACTTACTCTCATGCGGGGATAATCGTGGGAGAAATCCCACGTTAAGCCTATAACGGTGCTGTGTTTTCTTAGTGCGCAGGTCTCATAACATAAAGACTTAATTGTATACAGGAACAGGAGCCTTAACAGATCCGTATTACACTATTTCGGATCCAAACAAGGGTCGTCCAACTTTTGTCTATCAACGATTGGCGCCATCCATGGGTCTCCCCAACACTAAGTACACTGCCAAGATCTGAATGAACAAACGCAAGGGAAGAAATTTACCCAGCGGAATGCTTGGCGAAGAAACAGAAGAGCGACCAGCGTCTAGAAGGTCTCCAAAGCAGGCCTCTGGAGCGCAATAGCAATTATGATCTTGTCTGCCAGCGATGGACCGTCCCTTGGGATAACACAGAACAACAGGCCACAATCACTAAGCACGGTAAGGCCTACAGCGTGCTACTTTCACCCCCCTCCCCAAACTGGTGCCAGGACGTATACCACCGAGCGCCACCCCACCATCCGAAACAAGAGGTCCCTGAGTTAGGGGTTGACAACCTCACACTAGAAGGAGGGGTCGCGACTGAACTGCGACCGAGTGATTTTGTATCTCAGAAATACGAGACTTTTGGTCGCCCTCATGCAAGAGGAAACAAAAGAGATCAAGCCACGTGCCTCACTAGGCCCGACTTAACTTCGGTCCGGGGGACGAAGTATCTCCACCGCGCCACCAAAAGGAAAGGCGCGGAAAGGATAACCGTCTCGACCCTCCAGTATTGGTTAGATCGGAAAGAAAGTTCGGCGTTACTCAAACGGTAATCTTGCAGAACTTTGGACACTCATGGAATTAATGAATGCGCCATCAGCGTCCGTGATAGGCTGGTCTTAGTCGCGATGTCCACAGCAGGCTTGGAATCAGGGGCTCCTCGAGTGAAAAGTCCTCCAAGTTCGGAGTCCAGAAACACGTCGAGCAAGCGCCGAGATGAGCAAGCTCGTCATAGAAGACACCCGGACAACCGAGGAGCAGAAGAACAGGCACTGGAAATCCAAGAAACAAATATCGTGAGACTGAAGTACGAAGATATGTCCGTCCCATGGCGTCGTCAAAAAGGTCGACGCATTTAGCGGCGCTTAGAGATTCGCGGAGGTTAGAAAAGGCGGATGCTTGCTACAGTAAAAACTTATTATGGAAGTTGATCCTGATGACCATCAAAATCTGTCGACTTCGGCGGACACTATGAAAACTGGCCACAACCTGTGTGGTGCCACATGTTCAATTCCACGTTAGTAGGAAATGCGCGGAACTGGTTCAGCAAATTACCACGCAGAAGCATTGATGGGTTTGAAGAGTTGCGAAGGGCATTCCGTTTAAATTTTACTCAAAGGAAGAAGTGTGCCAAGAACCCTGTCGAGCTTGCCAGGGTGAAACAGCGCCACGGGGAGTCCAAAAGCGCACTACGTAGAGGCTATAAGGATGAATGCATACCACGTAAGGCGATGGCCACGAAATTTCAAGATCCTAAGGGTTTGTTTTGAATGGAGAATAAATAACCCTGAACTTATCATAAAGTTGATTGATAGGTTCCCCAACCTTTGATGAGTGATGAAACGCAAAGGTCCTTCATTCAAGAGTAGCGCCGCCTTTGCGGACAGCAGAAAGGTACCAAACCAGGTCACCAGGAACAGTCAGGAAGAAAACCCAATGACTCAGTGTAGCTTAGTCGCAACAACAGCTACCTTGCCGGTCAGAGGGAAGCGGGCGGTGTTCTATGGGGAACACAAGTACACCACCACTGACAATGACCCAAAAGGATGATACTCGCAACAGAAGTAGCAATCTTCCAAAAACCACCACATGGCGCAACTCAGTAGGAGCATACGCGTGGGGGAACGGATACTGTGAGTATCATAGGCAGAAGGGCATATACAATGTGTTGCGTCCAACTGCGCAGTAATTGACAAATTGGGTCAAAGGAAGCTGATTGGGTATCTCCTGGTAAAGAACTAAGGAAGGGAAGATAAACAAGGAGCGGAGGCAAGAAAGACGCACCTCGAGACAGGCTGACACATCTCATATGGTGCGTCATGCACGTGAAAGACTAAGCCAAAAAGTCAGTCAAAAATTTTACGCATGGTTGTGGCATTATTTTCCACTTTAACTGCGGACAACGCTAGTGGTGGAGCCACTTACCATTGTGATTAATGCTGCGGGTCAGTCATCCACCGCCATGTACATTGACTGGAGGAGATAGATCTGCACAGACATCCTGTTTGAACATTGCTTCCAACGACTTGCGCCCTGAAGTAAAAAGTCAGTAAACCGAGCCACGACGGCGTTGACTTGGCTTACGGGAGATATGTTTTGGCCCATGGGGCAACTTACGATTACGGTTATGGTTGGCAATAAGGAGCACTCCACATCAAGCATGGATGAATTTTATGGTGATCAGGTCACGTTCGCCATATAATGGCATTATTGGAAGACCTGGCGATCTCAGCGATACGCTGCGGTCCAATCCACGGCCCACAGGGATGCTAAAATCCCTGTCGACGCTCAGGCGGAAATTGTACCATCGACAACACCGCCGCACCGCCTTAAAGAATGCAACACAGTCACATGTGACGTGACGCAGACTCAGAGACAGCACACAACCAAAGTGACAAACTTGAAGGTCGCGATTCATCCCGATTACCCGGAGCAAGAATTATCGATCGGGGGGTCGCTGTCTGATACGGGTAGGGCGGCTGTGTGCGCACTCTTGCAAAGAAACCTCGATATCTTTGCATGGGAACCAAAACACATGACTGGTGTGCCACGATCGATCACAGAACACAAGTTGAAAATCCGACAAGGATACTCCCCAGTAAGGCAGAAAAAACGCGGGCAAGCTCCAGAGCGGCTTAGGGCCATTCTGGAGGATGGTACATTAAACACGTGGAGGCAGTATATTCATGCGAGAAGTCTATTACATGATTGGATCTCCAACCCAGTTTATGGTCAAAAAGAGCTGATGGTAGCTGGCGGATGTGCGTTAGACTTCACTGACATTAACAAAGCATGTCCCAACAAGACTGCTATCCACTACCGGAGGATAGACTGGAAGTGGAGTAGTCCTTATGCGGGTACCCTTCAAATGCTTCTGGACGCCATACAAAGGGGTATCACAAATCCAAATGGACAAGGATGAACGAGGAAAAAAAACGTCGGCCATTCACACAAGTCAAGGGTGTCTATTGCTTATACCAAGAGCCTTTTTGGCCTAAAGAGTGCGGGTGCACTTACCAGCGACTGGTGATAACGTCGTTCAAGGGAAGTGGCCGCAACCTGGAAGTCCTATGTCGTGACCTTGTTATATAAAGAGCCACAAGCCGAAGTCGTGTTGGTGCTGCGACATTGTAGAAAACTTTTAGGGCACTGCGGAAATATCAATATGGAAGCTTAATCCTTAAAAAAATGCAACTTTTGGGGCTTACAGAAAGGCATGTTCCTCGGATACTTGATAGAACCTGACGGCATCAAGCCGTGTCCGGAAAAAACAAAAGCTGTCATCCAACTTCCTTCACCGCGCACGCTGAAAGAAGTCCAGTCGTTAAATGGGAAGTTAGCCGGTTTGAACAGGTTCCTATCCAAGTCAGCAGACAAGTCACTCCCTTGTTCAAACACTCAAGAAGTGTTCGAACAGAAGGGGGAGACTTCCGTTGGACTACAGCAGCAGAACGAAAGCATTTCACGAGCTTCAAGCTGATATAGCAGCACTTCCAACGATAGGCGCGCCCCGGACCCAGGGAGGAAGTTGATTATGTATTTATCAGCGACGTATGGGGCAATCATGCGCCGTGCTACTGACAGATAGGGAACTACGTAACTCAAACACGGTATACTTGTAAGTTAAGCATCAAGGAACAGAGAATCAAACTTTAGCGCAATGGAGAAGCTGATCCTGGCGTTAGTATTTGCCGCCAAAAGACTTTGCAGATGTATTTTCAGCGCACCCAATAGTGGTCATTCACAGATCAAACATCAAACAGGTTATCTCTAAACCTGATGCGTCAAGGGCCGACTTTGCAAAAGTGGAGCGATTGCTTTATAGGGGTGCATAACATTCTTATGACCACGCACCGAAGTGAATGGACAGTTTCTGAGCGGAATTTTCTCATTGAAAACCAGAAAGACCGATGCTGGTATCTCCCCCAGAGCGAAGTAAAACTCCAAAACCCATGAATCTGATTCAGGATGGACTAGTCATGCCCGTGGAGGGTAGGGCGCTGGGGCCTATCCCTCATAACATGGAGAGGAATGGAATTCAATTATGCACTGCGCTTGAATTCACAGCCCGAACAACGAGGCGGGAATACAAAGCCTTAAATTGCGGGAATACGCATTGCAGCTTCGATATGGGTGTACGTAACTCTAGAGCAAATGTGGACTCCCGTTAGTAGCCAACATTGTGTTGGGCGAATATGTGGCTAAAGAAGGACAACATGATTCAATTACCTCGACAGATCAAGTCTCAATCCATGGCTTGTAGATTCACATTAGGCAAGTTCCTAGAGGTGACAACAAAAAAGCGGGATGCCTTAAGTAGATCGCATCACAAGCTTCGACGCACCTATCAAAACAGGTGTTGGTCGAAATACCTTGGAAGAAAAACATTCCTCGGAGATGGAGGAAATCTACGTGATAGAAGAGCAGGATCCTACGTGGAGACCCTTTCATCGAATTCATAAGCAAGGGCACGCTCCCTCATAACATAAAGGAATGCCCGGCGAATACGCCGCACGGCGCAGAGGTTCGAACTTCGAAAGGGTGTCCTCTATCGATGTTCGTTCCTACAACCATGGCTCCGATGCATCAGACCTATTCAGGCAGACTATGTACTCCGCGAGATTTATGCGGGTTCATGCAGTATGCACTCAGGACCATGATCTGTAGTAGCACGAGCCTTACGGTCTGGGTACTACTGGCCCACCATGCACCGCGATACGCGCAAATGATTCAGAAATGCAACGAATTGCCATAGTACATAACCAATCCGCGCAACCACAAAGGAGCTAACACCCATCACCTAACCATGGCCATTCCACAAAGTTGGGGGTTATCGAAATCGCTGGTCCCTTCCCTGTTGCACGGTGATGATTGAAATTCCTTATCGTGGCTATAGACTACTTTACTAAATGGATCGAGGCGAAAGCGGTCGCCACAATCATAGGGAATCAGGTAAAACGATTTGTTTGGGATAACATTGTGTGCCGTTTTGGATTACCTGGAGAAATAGTTTCGGACAATGGGAAACAATTATGTGATAACCCGTTCAAAGACTGGTGCGCGAGGGATTTTAAACATTACACAGCGTTTTGCGTCGGTTAAACACCCACAGACAATGGTTTGGTTGAGCGCCGCAAATCGATCAGTCTAGGCGAAGGAATAAAGCGCGCCTGGATGACATAAAGGCAGGTGGGTTAGAGCCCCAATTGTCACATGTCTTGTGGGCACATCGCACAACAATCAAAGTTAGCACAGGGGACACTCCCTTCTCTCTTGTCTATGGGACGGAAGCCGTTATTACCAGCGAAAATGGATGCCAATAATTATGTTTACCGCGGAGTGTCAATATCGAACCAATGACGTACGATGCGAAGTTATAGACTTGGAATATTGCGAAGAAAAGGCAATGCGAACAAGCCGCCCATTAGCCGCCATACGTGAGGAAAAAAGCAAAGTTGCTATATGAAGGATCTTATGAACGCTAAAGGTTCGAGGAGTTCTATTTAGGACCCAGGAGACTTCGTGTTATCGAGCTAAACGACGCAAACCACCGCGGAAGACACAGAAGCTGGGACAAAGAAGGATAAGGACCCTACGAGGTTCGGAAGCACTTGGAATAGGAGCATACAAGCTGGTGACATGGATGGGCGTGGTTGCCCGCACGGGAATATCTGCAATTCATGAAATGCTATCTTTAGGGGAAGGGAAGTGCTCACTGGGTATATGCATACTTATGTTTTTTTAAGACAAATGTTTTTTATTTTTGAAAGTATTAATTAAATGTCGCGGTTTCTAGCTAACTCCGCGACACAATTCACTTTACATGCTTATTGTGAGTACCTATTTATGTATTCAATATGGTTGTTACATTATTTTCTGTGCCTAAGCGGCGTGCATCACCAAATAACCCACGATGGGAAAAGGAAGAGTAAACATTACCTAATGACTCGTTGAGTAAGAGGGTTGCTAAACCCATAACATTGGATCCAAGAATCCTTGTTTAACACCTTCTCTCTCGAGTTGGAGTAAGTTTAAATGCGATTCCACCGGTATTTATGACGCAGCAGCGACACGTGAACGTTTAACAATTCGGTAGTCAAAACTTTTGACTTCTTGATATGGTATTAGCGGTACTCCGCATGTAATTGTATGTCAACCATACATGTAAAAATTAGCAATATTTTGCAGTCTGAGCTGTGTAAGGGACTATTTCACCACAATTTGACAAATAAGCACATCAAAACAAGTCTTTCATGCAAAAGGGCAAGTAATTGTGCACAAACATATTGTCAACTTTTATAACATATATTGTATGTGCGTACAATAGCCACAGCCACAAACAAACAAAAAACCCATACTATGGGTCCCCCAAGGATAACTTTTAACGAACCCGAGTTTGATTAAACAAAATTTGGCAAACTACACAAACAACAATAAGTTTTGCACAAGAAGAAGGCCTCTAGATGCTGTGACAACGACTATGCATTCTGAACTGCCAACTTGGTACGCAGCATCTCCAGCCTCCTCAAGCTTCCCCAGAAGAAGTTCACTAGCTTTAGGTAAACACAGTCGCACGCTAAATCTGGTACCACAGATAGAACGGGGGATGTGCGTGCACCAAACACCGCATAATATTGCCTTTGCCCTTCACCCCTTTCTTCTTAGCACGCCTTATGGCGTGGGCCTCTAGAGGACTCCTTCATACGGAGTCTCCTTCTCAGAGTGCAAAAGGATAGGATGTCACTGCGGTTCGAGCAATGATCAGCGTTACCTGCAGTTGCGCCACGTCCGGCTTGAGAAAGTAATCAGGCTGGGCCTCAGCGCCCTCGGTGGCATGCCTAGCCAAGGTTAACCCCGCCATTATCACATCTATGGGGTAATCCTGGTCACGCTCCAGCTGTGCAATTGAGGCAGCTCTAACAATTTCATCGCCTCCATCGCAACAACAAGCTCCTCATATGCATTACCATTATATCCGGGTACCTGTGCGGTAGGCACTGTCAGCAACTTCTTTTCATGCAGTTCCTCAACCGCTTCCGCCCTACCACGTGCCAAGGCACACTTCACAACATCCTTAAAGGACTGCTTGACCTCCTGCGATTCCAAAGTGCTCATGGCAGCAAGGCGCAGACCATGGCTTATAAGCCACCTGCGCTTAGCAATAGCGGACAACAGGTGAGGGTAAAGCTCCTCATCATACTCAATACTGAGTTTGCGTAACTTCTCCTCCTGCTTCTCCAACAGCTTCTCCAATCTATGGCCAAACTCATCCAGCCCAGAAAATGGTTGTTCTACCCCCCTCCATGTACTTCACAGCCTAGTGACAACTTGCCTTATAACCGTAGAAATTCGCGCGCTCGTGCTCTAACTTGACAAGCAGTTTACCATTTTTTCCTCGGCAAGCTCTGTGCTAATGACCTCGAGACTCTGCCTCAGCTTGGCATCTGCCAACTGTGTCTTTTAGCAAGCAGAATCTCTTAATCCTTTGTACAGTCTGGTTGGTATCCTAGAAAACCTGGCTCTCAGCGTGCCACCAGCGCTGGCTTCTGCGCCTAGTGACCATATAAACTTCCTCACAATAAGCTGATCCCACTGACATACCCTCAAACACCTTGGGATTAGTCTTGGGGTGGGGACTGTACAGCATGCGTCACCGGCGCAGAGGAATCGCTAGTAGCCTCGACACTGCGCACAAATAGCAAACAACCAACCAATAATGAGGATTACACATTCCTTTATTATGATTGCGTACCATAAACACTATTACTGGACGGACATAGAGGATAAATTACTTACTTGGGGGGAGGAGTCTCGGTCACCTCCTTAGCAGTAAGCGTGGGTGGCGCATTCCCCGTTTCCCCCCCTTCCATCCCCCCCCCCACCCCCCTCCCCCTCATTGTACTTACAACCTAGTCTGACTGTGACGCACCCTCTTTGAACGGGCCCGCGCCGTCAATACTGGTGGTCCTCTTGCGTTCAAACCTGAGTCAACTTCCGCGACATCACAGCATCCTTCTGAAGAACCACGCTTGTTGCGTTAGCCCGGGGGGCCTCCACGGTGCACCTGGTATACACATGGCGAAGGGGTGTGGGTGCTAATACATCAGTACTCTAAGCTCCGGTTGCCTCCAGCACGAGTTCATTGTGCGCCTGCAGGTACGTTCCACAGAGGCTCTCCTCACCATCTCTTAAGGGCGCACCCCCTCGGTCACCAGCTTGAGCTTACTCAAATGACCACGCTAACACAATTCCATCTGCTGTCGCAACACTAAAAACGGAAAACAAAAAACATATATTGGGTACATAAGGCTAAAATAAGGAAAGAGCGCTTACATACTAAAGAGGGAGAGGAAGGGCAAATGTTAGCACCCACCCCGGACGTCATCGACCTTATAAAAACGTGGCACTTTCCTCGGGGCTTTGGAAGTAATTATGACTAATGCCCATTGTGGCATAGAACGGCTAGAGTATGCGTTGATAGGGATACGGTTCTCATTTATAAGTTTCGCATCCTCCATACTATACGACCCGGGGGGTGGACGCTCATCCCTCGGCAATGACCCCTGAGTATAGAATGCGAAGTCCCAGGGATCCAACGATCATCTACCAGAATGACATTCTCCCTTCCAACGCCTTAGCGCATCTAATTTTTCGTTATTATTAACACTGGGCAAACGCCCGGCGCGCGCTTGGATAACGATACCCATCCCGTTTGGGACCAAGAGGTGTGATAGGAAGGCGCGAACAAATAGACAGTGGGATGAATTGCCAATAGTGCGGCATTTAACCTCGAAATTGGTTATTTTTGCGGCCTATGCGTGCATAATTGGGAAACTATGCAATGACGATAATAATTCAGGACGTTGCACTATAAAAACGAAAGGGGTACCGTTGTTGATTGGCAAATTCAAGTAACGTTGTGTATACCAACCGCTTACCCATGGGAATTCCGCTCGATACTCGCACTCGCAGCCGGCACTTCCGGGTGCAGTGCGGATGGGATGTAAATTACTCATATGTGAACTCACGAATGTTCCTAATCTGTATAGTTCTGATGTAAATCAGATAAGTGCAAACACCTATGATTTCGTGGAACGCAACGGGGTTTGGATGCGCACGCGCGTATTACCTGTGTCTGATTTTTGATGATTAATGGAAGCTTTATTAATGGTGGTGGAAGAGATTTCTTTTTTTACTGTGGCAATAACAGTGAAATGGAGGCGAACCCTTATATAGGGCAAGTTGTTACTGACACGACGCCGGATGAGTAACACGTGTCCCCCACTTGTCCTAATCGTGTGGTAGGGGTGGAACGTATAAGCTATGTTCTAGCTACCTTCTCACGAATTAACGAAGAAGGCATTATTTCGACCCAAAAATTTCGACCAGATTCATTATTTTTGGGCGGGTTCAATTTCTTGTTTCTTCACAATACGCATCCAGGGATATTACCTGCGACTATTTTGTAGTCTAGCACCCGCGGTACTTACAAAGCGCATACTAGGATGGGGGACATGATGTAGTCAATCAGTCAACCTCGGGTCATTGACCACGGACCCCTGCGAATAGTAACTTTATACCCAGGCCCATGATGAATGGGCCATAGCGACATCAATACGGGTTTCCAAGGCCCTCATAACCCTAACCTTCTACTAAAACCTAAACCGATTACTTACTCTCACGCCGGAGGATAATCGTGGGAGACAATCCCACGGTAAGCCTAACGGTGTTTTGTTTTCTTAGTGCGCAGGTCTCATACATCAAGACTTAATTGATACAGGAACCGGAGCCTAACAGATCCGTATTACACCTAATTCGGATCCAATCAAGGGTCGTCCAACTTTTGTATCAACATAAATAAATGTACATAACTGCGAGAATCATCATCAACCATTTAGATTTTTTGTAAATATCTTTATTTTTAATTAATTCAAAAGGGTATATAGGTAAATTTACATTTTTTTATTTTTCTTAAAATAAAAAACGTTTTTTTAGTTTCTAAATTTTAGGAAATTTTTTATTTTTTTTCAGCATTTTGTTTGGTAAGATGCGTTTGTGTTTCTTCAGATAATGTAAATATACATGTGTTTTTAGTGTTCAATTGCTTAAATATTTTGCTCACAAATATTTTACACAAGTGCATGGAATGACATAAAGAAGTATTTTACATGTATTGTGTACAGTTCAAAAGAAACACATTATTGATGACATCAACTAACGTCTATTTTTTAACATCATTTATCCCATGTAATTAACCCATTTTGTATAATTATTGCAAAGAATTATTACTTAATCGTTTGTATTTGAGAATTGCAGTAATTATGGAGTACTTGGTGAAAGTTGACTAAAAGGCACGCATTCTGGAGTTTAAACGAAGATATTTGAAGATTACTGTTCTGACAACCAATACGTCGTATCCATCAAGGAAGATACGGCGTATCTGTGCCTACACTCACCAAAGACCACGAAGGAAACAAGATCTAATACGCCATATCCAGAAGAAGGGGGGGGGGGTAGCAATACGCCGTATTCAAGCTATAAGGAAATAAAATATTCTGGAAGATATCAAACGTGGTCCCTACTCCAAGAAATCCCTGATACGCCGTATCAAAGACTTTGGATACACCGTATCGACCATATTCTAGACCCTATAAATAGAAAACTCAAAAACGAGTTTTAGGTGTGCCTAAATCATATTCTCGATACCTAAACCATAAAAGTCGATTTTCAGAGGAGAAGAAAAGCATAAGAGGTCGAGCAATGCAATTAATTCCATACGAGACAACGTGTAATTTCTTGTACTTTGTAATCGTTCAGTTTTTGGTATCATTCGCTAACTCGGTTAGTTTACCTTGGCTAAATCATTAATTTTGTATTAATTATGACGTTTGAAGGCTAATACCTTCGGGTATTAGCCATTGTTATGAAGATTTTAATGTTTGGTTTGTTTATCTCGATTCTTTAATTTATCATTGATTATTGATTATGTTTATCAATATACTTGTTTGTTGGGCCAATGTCATTTGCCCACTGATTCCTCACTTAGGATTTGAATACAAAATAACCTAAGTGTAAATATCCCTTAACAATTCAAGGTCACTGAGTGAATAGTCGCTCAGTGAGTTACCTTCAAGATGCGCAGCCTAAGTCTACAAGAAAGACTCTAGCATTCAGTGAGGCAGTACTCAGTGAATGAAGCATGAGCCAAAGAAGAAGGTGATGGGTTCAATGAGTTGTGGCAATAGACTCACTGAGCCCTATACGATCTCCAACAACTAGAAGACCCTAAAGACTAAAGAATAGACGGGATAGTTTGAAAGCGGATAAGTCCAAGCTCTTATCTCCTAAAGTCAACTTATCCTGAAGAGGGTATAAGACAAGTTCAGTGTCACGACAGAACTTAGAAAGAGCACTTGTCCCATACCTAGAATAGAAATTGTAATAGAGACAAAGCTGTACAAATGTACTAGCGTATTAGGATTGGGATTAGTGCTTACCACCCATGTGGGTGTAACCCTACCTATGTAGTATAAATAGAACTCTTGTAACGGGGTAGATGTCAAGTTTGTGCATTCAAAGTCGTAACTTTCACAAACACACATCTACTCCTCCAAATCTACTAAGTCCCTGAGCAAGCTCAGTGGTTAGCTCTAGTAAGTTAACTTGAATATACGCTTTTAGGTTTATGCAAAGTTATTAGTGAGGATATCACACACACACACACACATTGTCATTCAATCCTCATTGTAGTTCCGCATACAATGGGGTATAATTCTTAATAAAAAGAGTTAAACGTTGAAAAGTTATTTTTGTGTCTTTTACTTACTAACTATATTTACGTACAAAAATCTTTTCAAATAACAAATTGTTTTCTTTACTTGCTAGCCATGAGTTAGTTAATGATAACTTTGTAGTTATTGTTCACTAACTAAGTGGGATACATGTGGTATCTAGTGAAAGGTTTGTTAAACTTTACTTAACACTAACTTTACTTAAGTTTTTTAAAACTAGATCCTTAAATGGCTGAAGTAATAATGTACCCTAGCTAGTTGACTAAAAGGGGAGGCAGTACGTCTGCTATTGCTCTAACTAGAGGCGGGAAAATTTAATAGTGGAAAAATCGGATGTTTGTACTTGCGGGAATGTAACCCTATTACTTAAAATGTATTAAGGTTGGTCCATTTTAGTCCAAAAACAGCTGAACAGGTTTGATGCGATAATCCTGAGTACCAATGGACTCTAGATGAGATGGTGGTGGTCGTTAAGACCATCGCCTTAAAGCTTCATGATGTCATGTTACAGATGACATAATTGGAATCTGTCATGAGTTGTGTTTAGCGAATACTACTGGGATGACTTGGTTATAAAGATTATGAAGGTCCTCATCATATACCAAGGAAAACAGGATCATGAATCTAAAACTTGAGTATCAAACTTTCAGGGCAAAGTCCACTGAAAGTCTCTCACAGACCTACACCCTCTATAAGACCCTGCTCAATGAGCTTGCCAATGATGGTGTTAACCTCTCTAAACATGAAATCAATGTTGGTTTCGTGAACAGTCTCCTTGAGAAGTGGTTAACCTTCTCTTAGGGACTGAGGAATGCCAATCATACTCAGACTCTTGACCTTACAGATATCTATGGGAGGTTTGTCTATGAGGACAACCTATCAAAGAAGTATTTGACACACCAAAAGGCCCTACATTACTAATCCCTCAAGCACTTGCTACATTTCTACTGCCTTCTTTCTAAGAATGTCATTCAGGATTCCAAGAAAATTTTGATGATGAAGTAGATGAAAAGATCTAGTGAAGACGTATTAAGAGAAACTTAGATATTGGAGTATCACTCATTAAAAGAGCCCTTTTGGCTAACTCAAAATGTTTTATAAAAAGAAGAAACAATTTCTCAGGTCAAAAGGCAAATGAAAATATTGAATGATACAAATGTGGCAACAAAGGTTATTTTGCAAGAGACTGCTTTTCTAAAACGTCTGAACCTTCTTACAAATCACAAGTGAATAATTACTCATCAATGTCTAAAAGATTTCAACCAAAGTTTACTCCAAAACTTATTCAGTCTTCCTCTAACTCAAATAATTAAGCTGATCCAAAGTTTTAGAAAGATTACAAGGCTGAGTACAAGAAGATGAAAGCTAAGCTTGCACTCATTGAGGCAAGGTCCCTCAAGTTCTGAGAAACCCAAAAGTCCTTCCAACCAAAGAACAAAAGGTTTATGGTGCTTGAAACCTTTGATTGGGATGAGGAAGAAGTCACTCAAGTCAAGGTACTGATGGCTCTAGCTGATGATGAGCTCAATGTTGGAAAGAGTTATGCTCGTAATGGTGAATCGGTCGACATCACCATAAGAAAGGTAAACACTCTTCTCTCTATGGATGAAGATGCCGATTGGCAAAATTTACCTAAAGTATCATCAAGATTGATTTAAGGTTTGTTGATAGCAGCAACGATTAAACTTACTTTCAAGTATAACAAAATGGTTTTGAATTATCTAGTGTAGAGATGAATTGCAATTTTAAAAAGCCAAGCTATGATGCTGTAACTTTATCAAATTCAATCACTTAAACTTTGTCAAGATAAATCTGCTCTTCTAAGAACAACTCAAAGAGGAGCAAAAGATCAATGAAAAACTGGTCTAAACTAGCTCAAAAAAGGTTAGTCAATGTATCAGTAAGCAAATTCCTCACCAAAAGAAGAAAGTTCTTGGTGGTGAATTATTCACTAAGTCATAATCTAAAATGAATGAAAATGAAAATCTTTTTGTTCCTGCTTCCATAGGGTATGACCAAGAAATGGTTCCAAAAACCAAAGACTGGGTTGAGAGACTCAACCCTGACACCAATCTTCCAAACTTTAATACTGGAAGAATTTTAGTCCCTGAAAGTCAAGTTGTCAATGAGTCTTTTGAACCCACTGGAACTTTAAATACCCCTGAATCATCCAAAGATTCTGAAGCTAAATCCATTACTCCACTACCTCCCTTGAAAAATCTTTAGGGAGCTTTACCAAGCTCAGAAGTAACACCATTGACCTTTCAACCCTACTCTTAAAGAGAGAGACCAGGCTTAGGTATCATGAAACATACAAAGCTTGAAACACAAGATTCTTCTAACAAGTGTGTTTCAGAAACTGTTACTGGTAGTGAAACTAAGCAAACCACACCTTCAGTTCCTACTGAAGTCAAAGACACTAAACAATAATCAAAGTTAAATGAATTAACTAAACTTGTTCAAATGTTAATTGATGAAAAGGTTAATTCTAACCAAAAGACTCAAGAATCAACTTCAAAGATTCAAAAGACTGAGTCATCCAAATCAGTTGATTCATCAAGAATGAGTCAAGATTCTAAACCCAAAGTTCAGAATACCGGTTCATCAAAGTCACTCAGGCCCAAGCCTATTCAAAAACCACAACTAAAGTGTGAACTCTGTCACTATACCAATCACTTAACTGATGATTGCTATAGGATTCTCTACTGCATGATATTTAAAAGAGAGGATCATAGGACCTCAGATCATGAGATGTATACTGCTTCTCTAAAACAGAGTGAGAACCATAAGGCTCAACCTTATCAGTATGCATCTTCTTCCAAACAGATCCTGAAAGCAAAGGCAAAGCCTTTCCCACCATGCAAACACTGTGGCTTTAATGATCACATACCTGATGATTGTAGAAACTACCTTAAGTGTGAAATCTGTGGAAGCTATAATCACTCTACCTCAGGACAAAATCATGTCATTCATATTAGAGGAGGAGTACTAGCTGAAACCTCTCAGGTTAATGAATGTCTCACATTGGTGTAAAGTGTAATACATGTGGAAGCACTGTACACTCTACCACTGACCACAATGAGTTTGATCACTTCAAAAGAGGTGAGAAGATTCAGGTTGCAAAGGCCAGGGAGCCCACCAAAAAGTGGGTTCACAAAAGAAACTAACCTAAGTTTATTATTTGTGCAGAGACACATTAGGGAGCCTGTTTGGTACCTAGACAGTAGATGCTCGAGTATGACTGGTGTCAAGAGTTATCTGCACAAATATGTAGAGCAACCAGGTCCTAAGGTAGTGTTTGGTGATAACTCATCTTGTATTACTGAGGGATATGGTTCAATAAACTGTGAGGGTGTAGTTTTCACAAAAGTAGCCTTTGTAAATGGTCTTAAGTACAATCTAACTAGCATTAGTCAACTCTGTGATGCTAAGTATATTGTATAATTTGATGATAAGCAAAGAACAATATTCAATGCTAACAAAGAAATTGTCTGTTGCACCTAGAAGAAATGATCGTTTTATGTCATTGACATGTCTTCACTGACTCCATGGAGCCTGCTTCTTTGCAAGCTCAGAAAGTGTATAACTGGTTATGGCATAAAAGACTATTCACATCTCAATTTTTAAGAACTTTAAAATAAGCTTGTAACAAACAAAGTTCTTGGTCTTCCTTCCCTAGTTTATTTAAAGGATAAACCTTGCACAACATGTGAAAAGGGAAAGCACCATAGAGCTTCATTCAAAACTAAACAAAACTTCTCTATCAGGAAGTGCTTGCATCTTCTTCATATGGACTTGTTTGGACCAGTAAGTCCAATGTCCATAAATCATAAGAAATATACCCTAGTCATTGTTGATGAGTACTCAAGGTACATATGGGTTCACTTTCTCAGGAAGAAAAGTTAAGCACCTGAAATAATTATGTCTTTCATCAGGATGGTAGAAAACCAAAATGATGTAAAAGTTAAACAAATCAGAACTGATTATGGGGATCTGAGTTTAGAATCATTGAGCTTGAGGTTTTTGTGATGAGAAGGTAATTTCAGACTTTCTTCTCCCTATACACCTGAATAAAATGGTGTAGCTAAAAGGAAGAACAGAACTCTCATTGAGGCTGCTAGAACAATGTTGAATGGCTTAGTACTCTTTAAGCACTTCTGGACTAAAGCAGTCAGAATAACCCGTTATACTTAGAACAGATCAATCATTGTCAAAATACATGATAAAACTCCTTATGAAATATTCAGGGAAAGAATTCCTGATATCAGCTACTTTCATGTGTTTGGATGTCCTGTGTTTATTCATAACCACAAGGACCATCTTGGAAAATTTGATGCTAAAGCTGACGATGGATATTTCTTAGGATATTCCTTTGTCTCAAAAGCTTTCAGAGTCTTTAACAGACGAAGACAACAAGTAGATGAGACTTATCATGTAACATTTGATGAAAGTATGGAAGCCATCAGGTTTGCCAATACTTCTGTAGATGAGATAGGAATTGATGATTCCTCTAGATATCCTCCTGATGAATTTCTTTAAGAAGATGATCCATCTAGAAAATATCAAGTAGATTCTGATGTCTCATACTACATCATTCCTCATGGACGTTCACTCACTAAACTTACCCAAGAAAATCATGTCCCTGAAATGATTGCTCCTAATGAGCCTGATATTCCTCATATTGAGGATACTGAAGGTCCTCCTGATCTAATCAACACTAAAGGGACACATGAACAAAATGTTCAGAATGATCAAATGATCACTCAACCCACTGATATACCATCAGGGAACAATACTGACATCTTAGGATCCATTACTGAATCTTTAGTCCCTGATGTCCCTCAGTCTCACATCTTAAATCAAGCCTCTACAAGTTCTCATCATGTTCCTCATGATAGATGGTCAAGATACCAACACATTGAACTTGTGAATATCATTGGTGATCCTGGAGAAGGCATGCTTACAAGAAGCATGGATGCAAAGCTTACAGCTGCCTCATCTAGTGAATGTCTATTTACTGACTTTTTCTTTGAGATAGAACCTAAAAAGGTATCTAAGGCACTAAAGCACCCAAGATGGATTGATGTCATGCAAGAAGAACTGAATCAGTTCTATAGAAACAAAGTATGGACTCTTGTTCCTCTCCCCTATGGAAAAATAGATATAGGATCCAAATGGGTATTCAGGAACAAGAAAGATGAGCATGGCATAACCACAAAAAACAAATCAAGACTGGTTGCACAAGGTTATAGTCAGGAAGAAGAAATTGACTATGATGAAACCTTTTCACCAGTGGCAAGGATGAAAGCCATCAGGATATTCCTTGCCTTTACCACATATATGAACTTCAAAGTTTACCAAATGGATGCCAAAAGTGCCTTCCTGAATGGTAAACTGAAAGAAGAAGTTTATGTTAAACAACCTCCTGGCTTTGAAAGTAGTGAGTTCCCTGACTATGTTTGTAAGCTTGACAAAGCCCTCTATGGACTAAAACAAGCACCAAGAGCATGGTATGAGACTCTCTCTACTTTCCTTATTCAAAATAAGTTTACCAGGGGAAGAATATATAACACGCGGTTTATCTATAAATTAAAAGGAGATGTTCTCCTTGTTCAAGTGTATGTAGATGACATCATATTTAGCTCAACAAGTTATAAACTTTGTAAACAGTTTGAGAAACTGATGATAAAGAAATTTGAAATGAGTATGATGGGAGAACTCACCTACTTCCTTGGACTACAAATCAAGCAGGATGACAAAGGAATCTCAATTTGTCAGGAATAGTACACCAGGAACTTGCTCAAGAAATATGAAATTTTTGATAGTTCCTCAATGAAAACACCAATGGTTCCTCCAAACAACTTAGGTCTTGATCTAGCTGGCAAACTAGTTAATGAGACCTCATACAGGGGAATGATTGGGTCACTGATGCACTTAACTGCAACAAGGCCTGATATCCAATTCTCCACAGTCCTATGTGTAAGATATCAGTCCAATCCAAAAGAGTCACATCTAACAGCTGTGAAAAGAATCCTTAGGTACCTGAAAGGTACGCTAACCCTTGGTCTGTATTATCCAAAATGTTCAGGCTTTGATCTCAAAGGATACTTAGACCCAGACTATGCTGGTTGTAATATGGATAGAAAAAGCACCTCAGGTGCTTGTCAAACACTTGGTGGAAAATTGGTTTGTTGGAGTGCCAAGAAACAGCAATCAGTGGCTATGTCCTCAGCTGAGGCAGAATATGTTGCTGTTGCTGGGTGTTGTGCAAGTATCCTATGGATAAAAAGTCAACTCAGTGACTATGACATCCATTACAAGATGTTACCCATCTTTTGTGACAACACCAGTGCCATTGCAATATCCAACAATCCAGTACTTCACTCAAGAACCAAGCATATTGATATTAGATATCATTTCATCAGGGATCACATCCTTAAAGGAGATATTGAATTACACTTCATCCCCACTGAGTATCATCTAGCTGATATCTTTACTAAACCCTTGGATGAACCTACTTTCAGCAGACTAAAAGTAGAATTAGGCATGTTGAACATTGATTAATCAGTCTCCCTGATCAATCATGTTTAGTATGATGTTTTTCCTTTCTCCTTGATACCATCTCCTGAAACCATATGAATCCCATGCATGGAGAGGACACATTAAATGAAGTAACTAAATGCTCAAGTCTTTAGTTACTTAATGTCCTAGGTTGGTGACTGAACACATTAAATAAGGAACAAATATTCCTTATCTAACTGTCATCCAATAGTCATGGGCCCCACTAAATATCACTTAATTAACCCCAACATGCATTTAATGCTCACTCCCACAAACATAATCCCTTCCCAAAATGTCTAATCAAAAGACTTTTGACCGTTATTCATACGTCATCACTGCAAAAGTGAAACAGCGCTACAGTTGCCATGAAAAATAGGATCATGCAACTAGTGGGTTACTGCATTAAATGCATTACCAAAACAATTTTAACTTTTTCCAAAAAATGAAAATGTTAAATTATCACATTTATTTTATTCATCACCTACTAATACCCCAGAAAGAGAAACAACATAAAATTTACAATAAGCAAATCATACTCTGCCCAATTCTCTCTTTTAAGAAGTGTGGGTGTCTCTTTTCTGGTAATAGCAAGCTTACACTCGTCTGTTTGTTTATGCAAACTACTCTTTCAAAATCATTTTGTTTTGAGTCAATCGTGCGCTTTACAAAGAATATCATCCTTTGTATTGCTACTTTTTGATAACATTATTACACATTATACATGGCAGTGTTTCAGCGTATAACGGTTAGACATTAACATTGTGACCATTGGTGTGTAATATTATGCCATAAAACTTGTTTTTTTCAACACATTCATCTAAATGCAGACAACAAACAATTAAAGTATGGTCCTTGATGGAACAATCATGGTCTTATGGGGGGGGGGAAACAAAATGTGACTTTTTCAGACCAATAATGTGTGAGGGTTAAACTTTAACTATCCACCAAATGTGCCTGCTTACAAGCCTATAACAAAAATTTCAGCTAAATTTGATCCCTTGAAGAAGGCTCTTTACCATATGTGTCCCATCAGTGTTATCAAAACTTCCTCAGGGAGTTTTAGAGCACTGTTGTTGCCTATGACCCTTTTCCATCAACTGATGAGACTGAGCAACGCCCACTCAGGGAATTCCTCATCAGTTTTCAGCTTTAAATGGTCAAAGACCTTTTGACCCTTGACTTTAGAAACCCTTTTGTTCATCCACTGGCCTTGATTTATTAATTGGTAAATTGTGGTCATCCCATACACTGAGGCTGATCTAGGACCTGTCAAGAAAGAATTGAGCTAAATTTCCCTCAATCCGAGTTACCTAGACAAAACCCTAGTCCTGAAAAACTCTTTTCCCATGGCTTGGAGAATTCTGTTCACTTTTGTGATTCAGGTTCTCAGCGGACAACGACTCTCACTGAATAGGTTTTAGTGAACTCTATCCAGCAGCTTTTAGCCTACTGTCTCATAACTGGGACTGAGGTTGACATAGGGTGAGTCAATTTACAGTGATCTGTACCAGCTATGAATAAGTCTAGGCTGAAATACGTTTCATACCCTAGATTTATCTCATGTGCTTACAAGTCGTTACTGCGGGTTCTGGAACTAACCTTAGGATGAAAACTATTGGGTTTTTTACCTGGCATTCTGAGTAACTCTAATTTTACAAAGGACCCATCTAAAGTCACTAACATTGAATTGACGGCCTATATGATTGTTGTAAACAATCAGAAGGATTCAGTATCTCCACTTCCTTTGGCTGCAAAGCTAAAGAAAGGGAAATCTCAGACTGTGACCTAACTTACCCCCCCCCCCCCCCCCCACCCCCCCCCCATCAATATCCCCCCCCCCCCCCCCCCCTTCCTAACCCCCGATCCTGAGGTTCCAGGAGCACTCTCTAAGAAGATCAAAAGGCCTAAGTCCAAAAAGCCACCCACTAAGACCAAGGTCACACCACCCAAGCCAACAGAGGGTTCGGAGCAATCCCACTTAGTCTCCTCAGGCACCGTACCTGATCCTCAAGATCTAGAGAGAAACATACAACTCGCTAGTGTGGGATTGTCTTCCACACTCGATGAGGGCACTCTTAAAACAAAACCTTTGCTTGAGAGTACCGCTACTCCTCCAAAAGACCCAGGGGAAAATATTAAACCCCTTGACAGGGACATAACTTCCACGACTTCTGCTGAAGGCACGGCTAAAACCACGCCGCGTCCTGAAGGGTTACTTAGAGATAAAGACTTAGGTGGAAACATACCACCTGCTGATATGGAACCAATACACCTCCCTGTTGCTGATCTCTCAGGGACTGGTGCTAAGTACCATTGAGGGACCAGATCGGTCCACTAAATTGAGGTACCAGTCCCAGCCCGAAGAAATCAATAGGGCAAGCCCTTCGCATGAAGGGGAGCTAGATACCCAACCCATAGTCCTATCTACATATGCAGATGTGAGAGCATTTCTCTTATCTAATGATGAAAGTGAGGAGGTGATGCGGTCGTCGTAAGACTTCTACATGAAGTTTTACAACTCCCTAGGCAGAGTACCTAACTGTTGTAGTAGTATAGGTAAGACTCGAGGGTTGTTATCATTCTCTAGGGGAATAGGTTAGGAAGGCTTGATCACGGTCTAACAAAATTCTAAGGATTGAGGGAAGATTCTTTTTGTGTTTTTATATTTTATGAAAGCAGGTAAAATCATATATTGGAGAGGTGGTTGGTTTTAGCTATTAAACTAAATATAAAGTAAACTAGTGGTGATAACAATATAATAAAAGACTATGTTTATTTAATCATGTATTACTACCTAGATTGCTTCTCCTAGTGTTGTTGCTTTGTCACACTTGTGATGATCTATATAATTATTTCCTAAGTCATGAACGAATTACAAGAACCCGCCGTCTATTTAATATTCCGTTAAGGCAACGCACAAGTTAGGTAGTATGAAGACTATTACAAGGCCCCTAAGAGTCTTTTGTTTCTCTCTCTACTTTCTCTCTCTAAGTTTTTCTTCTTATTTTCTAGCTTATTGGTAAAGATTAGTGTTGTGTAATAGATTAAATTCATGGGATAACACATATCAACAGCGATACAGACAAAAGCTGGTTTTCTAAGACCTAACATGCATATTCATCACAAGAAGCAACACCACTAAGATCTACATCCTAGGTTTCATACAATCATAAATAAACACAATAGAAGGTTTAGCCAAGTATGTTATAGATAAAGCAATAACAGATAAGAATCACACAACAAGACATATTGAATGATTAAATAAGTCTTACTTGATTAAAACATGAATTGAAGGAAGTACAATAGGGTTTTGAGGCCTTAAAATCGTCCCTAACAGCTGCTAAACGAACTAGGTTTCGTACCCTCTTTTTATTCTAAAGTTACAAACTTAAAACCCTAATTTCGGGTTTGTATATATAGGAAAATCGTTGCGACGGCGTCGCGTTTTAATCGTGACGCCGTCATGACAAGAATATTCTAGATAATGGGTTGGGTTGTACAATCTGACGCCGTCTTGAGATCTTGTGACGTTGTTTTGGATATCGTTGTGACGGCGTCACGTGTAATCTGTGACGCCGTCTCCAGCTTCTGAGGATAAATTCTTGAGCAATGTTGGTGTAGGTCCGTAGTATTGTCCGTTTCTTCTCAAAATGAGCCCAAGTCACATGTATTTCTTCCAAATGCCTTCCAAATGCAAAATACCTGAAAAGGAATGATTAAGTATCAATTTTGGGCATAAACACACGATTTAGAGGGTTAAACGGCCCCGAAAAAGTGTATAAAATGACACCTCATCAAATACCCCTACACTTGGGATTTGCTTATCCTCAAGAAAATAGGCTTTTCTATCTAGACAATAACAATATGAGGGGTCATTTTACCTACTCTTTAAAAGTATTTTACAACACAACCTTCTAGACCTAGTAATTAACAGCACGGAAAGTATATACTAGCACCTCACATAAGTATTTGGGATTCTCTCTTTCACTCGGGTGTATAATAAATCATAACATAAGGGGGAAACGGAAAATCAACACTCATTATCTGTCATAGCATATAAATTACCATAGGCTTGGTAAAGAATCAAACCTCCACCGCTAGGCGTAAGCATTATTCATTACTATCTAAGAGGTCTTTTTTAAAGGGTTGTGGGGGTGTAGGTGTAAGATAACATATAATGGAAACGGAAACGGATGGGATACATTTAGGTGGCTTTGGGTGAATTTGGAGTGGAAGGGTTAGCTAATAATTTACTCTTCTTGTTACCTCTTATGATTTTGAAGAATCATGCCGTCAAGTAGAGACTCCTTTTTTACTTATTGTGACATTGTTTTGATATTGTGTTTTGTGTCGGCCATGCTTAAGTAGGATGATTTATAATCATTTTATTGAAATGAATTGGGACGCTTCTTCATTTGAATAAGGAAATTATAAACCGCCGAACCATAAGTTCATAATTCTTCACTTACATGGATTGGGACGCCTCTTTATGTAAGTGACGAATTGTGAATGAGTGGGCTTATGTGTATCCGACATAGCGTGCGTTCGTTTGTACGAATCATTCTTTGGGCTATGAACTTCTTTCGACTCGTGATTTGTTATATAGTTTTCGAATGTATTATCAAAACCGTCAAACTTGATAATCTAATGGCAATGAACCATTAATCGCTTCCAAGAATTAACGACTTGTTAAATTCCTCGTATTCAATGGCTTCTTCTTTGAGTCATGTATTTTATCTAATTCAAGATCACTAAGTGAATAGTCGCTCAGTGAGTTACCTTCAAGATGCGCAGCCTGAGTCTACAAGAAAGACTCTAGCATTCAGTGTAAAACCCCGTATTTAAGGTCACTACTTAATTTGAATTTATAATTAATTTTTAAATTCTAAATAATTTGTTTTATTATCTTAATCGATTTTTATCAAAATCGTCACTTTTAAAACCCTCGTGAGTCCTACAAATTAAATTATCCGTTTTTATAATCGAGAAATCAACGACTCCGTAAACGGGCCTTGAGTGCCTAATTATTTTTGTTTTTGTAATAAATGTCTTTCTTGTGTTTTAAATTGCACCCGAGACAAAAATCACGGCATAGGAAAAAGTATCGGACTAGAATAGGTTATTAGGCCCGAGGTTAATGGGTAATATTAGTTAGACAAAAATAGGGCCAAAGCCCCTCTCTTTTTCCCTTTGGTTCGGCAGCCCATCACCAACACTCACTCACTATATATTTTTTTTATCAAACCAAGCCCAAGTTATCAAACCCACAAAGCCCACTCTATCCCTTTTTTTTCTCTTTGGCCGGTCATAAACAAAGACCAACGACCCCCCTTATATTTTTTTAGGAAAATCAAATCTATAATACTTACCCTCCTATATATAAGCCCTAGATACTCTCTCCTAATCTTATAAAACACACACACCGATCTAAACAAAAACCATCCGACTCCTTATTTTTTTTTCTTCTGTTCGATTGAAACCAGGAAGAAACCACCACCAACATTCTTAAATCTCCACCAAATCCCTTTCTTATTATTCCAAAACCTATATGAATTTAATCCTAATCATCTCCCAACTATAAAATCAACCATGCATGTGTTTTGATAAGTCTTGATTTTGAAGATCTTTGAGTTTTAGGATTTTTAATTGATTGAAGGCTACAAGAATCATAAGGAATTAAAGTTAAGCATTATAAACAAGATTTGAAGCAACGAAAGTTAGGGTTCATCTTTTTGGGGGTTTTGTTGCCGCGGCCTAGAACAAGAAACCCACATAGGGTTTGTGTGATCTCTTAAAATCCTTCAATTGTAAGTTTTAAATTGTTTCCTTGTACTCCATTTTCACTAATTTGATGTTTCTAGCAATGCATGTGTTGATTTGGGGTTTTTATGAACATGCATGTGCTTATTGTGATTGATCTTGATTAATTAGTGTAAGTGATGAAAAATGAATGATAGATGATTTACTTGAATGATTAGTAGCCTTGTGATGGAAAAATTGATGATTTGGATGTGTTATTGACTGATTTAGAGGTGGATTTTTTGGACTGTTTTGGGACAGCAGGTAAACGGAGCTTGTTCTTCAAATTTTTGGTCTATAGCTACTAATTAAATTGCATAGGTGGTTAGATAAAGTCTTAATCTTCATGTGGTGAGTTGGATACTCTTGTAACGATTTCGGATGAAGGAGATATGGTCGTTTTACGGTTGTGAACCAATTATGAACATTCTGTTAGAAAACATGAATTGCTCTAGGTTATTGTATAGTAGGTTAAGGTTATAAATCTTGGTTAGATACCAGACATCATAAGCTAACTCCTCCAATTGGAATCAACTTCATTGCTGTTTTAGTTTAGGATTTATGGCTAAAACGGCAAAAGTACGAAATTCAGTTAATATTCTGTTTTGACCTTCAGTTAGTAAAAGT
>BQNB010073730.1:0-32017 GCA_026074375.1 Tanacetum coccineum
GCACCTGTAGCACAGGCACCTTATCGATTGGCACCATCCGAAATGAAAGAACTGGCGGAACAACTTCAAGAGCTATCCGATAAAGGCTTTATAAGACCCAACTCTTCACCCTGAGAAGCCCCGGTCTTATTCGTCAAGAAGAAAGATGGATTGTTTCGCATGTGCATCGATTATCATGAACTTAACAAGTTAATGGTAAAGAACCGTTACCCACTTCCTAGAATTGATGACTTGTTCGATCAACTTCAAGGGTCGAGTGTCTACTCGAAAATCGACTTACAATCAGGTAATATTTATGGACCTCATGAATCGGGTGTGCAAACCTTATTTGGATAAGTTTGTGATTGTCTTTATCGACGATATACTAATTTATTCAAAGAACAAGGAAGAGCATGAAGAGCATCTCAAATTAATTTTGGAGTTGCTTAAGAAAGAGGAGTTGTACGCAAAATTTTCCAAGTGTGAATTTTGGATTCCAAAAGTACAGTTTCTCGGACATGTGATTGATAGCAAAGGCATCCATGTAGATCCTGCAAAGATCGAGTCAATTAAAGATTGGGCATCTCCTAAGAATCCAACAGAGATCCGCCAATTTTTAGGACTCGCCGGTTATTACAGAAGATTCATTGAAGGTTTCTCCAAGATCGCAAAGTCCATGACTAAACTAACTCAGAAGAATGTAAAGTTCGACTGGGGAGAAAAGGAGGAAACTGCATTTCAATTGATTAAACAAAAGCTGTGTAGCGCACCCATTTTGGCCTTGCCTAAAGGATCAGAAAACTTCATTGTTTATTGCGATGCGTCGCATAAGGGTTTGGGTGCCGTACTTATGCAAAACGAGAAAGTTATAGCCTATGCTTCTCGACAACTGAAGATCCATGAGAAAAACTACACAACTCATGATCTGGAGCTCGGAGCTGTAGTGTTTGCCCTTAAGATGTGGAGACATTACTTATACGGGACAAAGTGTACCGTATTCACCGATCACAAGAGCTTACAACATATCCTTGACCAAAAAGAGTTGAACATGAGACAACGACGATGGTTGGAGCTTCTGAGCGACTACGATTGTGAAATCCGTTACCGTTGGAGCTTGTCTCGAGCGACTACGATTGTGAAATCCGTTACCACCCGGGGAAGGCGAACGTAGTTGCTGATGCATTAAGCAGAAAAGAAAGGGTTAAACCTTTAAGGGTCCGAGCCTTAGTCATGACTATTGGCTTGAACCTTCCTAAACAAATCCTAGAAGCTCAAACCGAAGCATTAAAACCTGAAAACCTCACTGCTGAAGATGTTGGAGGTATGCTCCGACAACACCTTACAAAGGAAAAATTGAAACCCCGTGCGAACGGAACCCTATGTTTAAACAACAGGAGTTGGTTACCGTGTTATGGCGACCTAAGAACTCTAGTCATGCACGAGTCTCATAAGTTAAAATATTCTATTCATCCGGGTTCAGACAAGATGTATCAAGACTTGAAGCAGTTGTATTGGTGGCCTAACATGAAGGCGAATATTGCCACTTATGTTAGCAAGTGTCTGACTTGTTCTAAAGTCAAGGCAGAACATCAAAAACCTTCTGGTTTGCTAGTCCAACCAGAGATTCCAGAATGAAAGTGGGAAAAAATCACCATGGATTTCATCACTAAACTCCCTAGGACGACAAACGGTTATGATACCATTTGGGCGATCGTTGATCGTCTTACAAAATCTGCTCACTTCCTACCAATGAGGGAAACGGACCCCATGGAGAGGTTAATGAAGCTTTACATGAAGGACGTAGTCACCCGACATGGTGTGCCTATTTCTATCATCTTCGGTCGTGATGGAAGATTTACCATCACTATTCTGGAAAGCACTTCATAAGGCTTTGGGAACTCAATTGGACATGAGCACGACCTATCATCCCGAAACTGACGGTCAAAGTGAAAGAACTATCCAAAATTTGGAAAACATGTTACGCGCATGCGTGTTGGACTTTGGAAAGAATTGGGATAGACATTTACCGCTAGTGTAATTTGAGGCACTGTATGGGCGAAAGTGTCGATCACCCGTGTGTTGGGCAGAGGTTGGAGATGCTCAGCTTACTGGTCCTGCAATAATTCATGAAACCACCAAGAAGATCATCCAAATTAAAAGCAGAATCCAAGCCGCTCGTAACAGACAAAGAAGCTATGCTAACATTAGACATAAACCATTAGAGTTTTAAGTGGGTGACAAGGTCATGCTAAAAGTTTCACCATGGAAGGGAGTTGTACGTTTTGGCAAACGAGGGAAGTTAAACCCTAGGTATGTCGGCCCTTCCAAAGTGATCGAGAGAATTGGGACTGTTGCCTATAAGCTTGAACTACCACAACAATTAAGCCAAGTTCATAACGCGTTCCACGTGTCAAATCTGAAGAAGTGTCTATCCGATGAATCACTTGTGATTCCATTGAGAGAACTACGTGTCGATGATAAGCTCCACTTCGTGGAATAACCAGTAGAAGTTGTGGATTGTGAAATCAAACAATTAAAGAGGAGTCGCATTCCCATCATTAAGGTTAGATGGAACTCTAAACGGGGTCCTGGGTTTACCTAGGAACGCGAGGATCAATTCAAGCAGAAGTACCCGCAACTCTTCACCAAAACCGCACCGTCGTCAAGTGCCGCATCATAAGCCTTGAGGACAAGGCTCATTTAACGGGAGGAGACTATAACACCCCATGTTTTCAAGTCATTTTACTACTCTCATTTTAGTCCTAATGTTTATTTTTATCTATTTCGCGTTTCATTTCATGTAAACCGCGTAGTTAAATCGCGTAAGCCAAGAATCAAGGATTATCATAAACGGGCATCATTTATGTAAATGTTAACGTTCAATAAGTGTTATAATTATATTTGAAGGATAATTTATAATATTCCAAGTTTTATTTTTATATTTTACGCAAAATGTATTCGGTTCGCGTTTAATACGTCCATGCATACATGTAAACTTAGAAACCCATCCATATCTCAACAAATACCCACCATAATACCCAATACCTAAAAACTTATAACATTTTATCCTAAATATTTACTAGGGCCGAATGTATATGCTTGCTCATTCAAAATAATCTTACAAAAATCCCACTAATTATTAAACAACAATAATCTTTAACCAAAGGATTAATTTTCAAGTATTAGCCATGAGGTTCTTGACCAAATTTGTCCCCCCTTGTGTGACAAGGGTCACGATCCAAATCAAAGAAACAAGACAAGCATACTTTAGCTTATTTCACATCAAAGTCTTACACTAACCCCATTTAACTAATGTATCTTTTATACAATGGATTAAGACCTTAGAACTTTAACCTCACCTTGTCCCCAAGCCTTAATGGCGTCAGCATGAATTAAGGGAAAGGAGAGGGCATGTTTTCCATGATTAATCAACTATCACCTCAACCATACTCATCTCTTGCGACACCCTAACCAAAACCCATTTGTTTAATAACCAAGTCATGTCCTAAGCCCCTAAAAACCACCTATAACCGGCCCGTCCCCCCTTTGACCCAAGCTAAAAACCCTTTAATAGTTTTATGTTAAATGGTTTCTAACTTATATTATCCTATTTATACTAGCCCAAAAGTGAAGGATTCACACACTTCATTTTCTTAGCAAGATAAACTAGCAAACTCACTTTTTTGTCTCTCTTGCTCTCGTACCAGCCAACACTCACACGACACACATTTAAACTCCAAACCAAAGCAACAACAATTAATTATAGTCCATTACTAAGCTACTCCAAGGTATATTGAAGATAATACAAGGGTTTTTCAAGCTAGGGTTTCATTTGGAAAAAGCTAGGGTTTTCTCATTGCTAAATTCGAACTAGGGTTTGTGTTGGGTTCGAATTTGTTTTTCTTCCATCATTCACGCATCAAAGGTTAACTTAAAACCCTAATCTAGTTATTTTCATCAATTCATGCATTATATATTTTGTGTAATGTATATCATCACCTAGAAACATTTTTCAAGTTTATAAAATGTCTAAACCTATGAATATGGTCGAACTACATTTTTTTATGTGATCACTATGATGTTAAAAATGTGTTAACATATTAGGAACTAGGATTTGCAAACAATGGATAAATATTTTGATTATTTATCAAGTTAGGGGTAATTACTTAAATATAAAGTTTATGTGATTTATTTAAATGTGTAAAATATTTTATTAGACTTTATGAACATGATATGTTAATCATAATGTACATGACTTAATTTATGTATAGTATGCCTCGATTCAAGGTCTTGGATCCTGATTTGAATAAGAGAAGAGATATTTTTGATTTAATTATACTACTAAAATTAAAGGCACAATTAAACAACTAAATTACAAATAAACTATTATGAAAGAAAATAAAATGCGACATTTAAGAATACAAATGCAAATTTAAATCTTAAATTATATAAACTTAATTCCCAATTCTCTAACATGAATGCTAAAGAAATTTTAGGAAAAGAAAAATATTTTTTAAAGGCTTTTTGGATTTTAAGAATTAAAACTAATTAATCTAAATTAAATCCTAAAATAGAAATTTAATTGATTAAAAAATAAGGAAAAATACTTTTTTTAAGAACTTATCCTAAATTACTTAAAAAGATGAGAAAAAATTTTTTTATACACTAATTTTTCTATTTACAAAGGTTAAAAACTAAAGGTTTGAAATTTAAATGTTTGTAATACTAAATTTGAAAAATTAAATTTTTTTTTTAAAATAATAATATAATAAAAACTTAAACTAAAAATTCTAATAAAAATACTTTTTATAAAAGAAGGGGGGGAAAAAACAAAAAAAAAAAAATAATGCAAGAAAATTAATTTTATTTAAAGCCCTTAATTTTAAAACTATTTATTCAAAAACTAATTTAAAATAATTAAAAAAAACTTAATTTATTAATTTTATAAAAAAACTAATTTTTATAAAACTTAAACTAAATCTTACAAACACATGGCGAAAGTTCCATAACGAAGATAAGAGTAGGCGGTTGTAAATTTTGATTTTATACTAAAAACAAAAAGTTTGAACTAATGGCAGATTTAGTCCCTTAACTAAGGATTTAAACTAGACTAACAATAGAGTTAACTAACAACAGGACAATCTATGTAATTAACTAAGGACTAACAGTGAGTAACTAGCTAAGGACTTACTGTGTTAAATTTAGACTAAGAAGAAAAACTATTAAATATGCAAGAAGGCCCTACGCTTTTAACTTTTAACCATCAGACATCCCTTTAACAGTTATTAGCTTATAATGAAAACTTTTATAAAAAGAGCTTAAACTACTAACTTATTTAAATTAAGTGAATGCTGTGCTATCAGCTTTTATGCTCTTGTAGTAGCTTAGTATTCTACCTAAACAAAGCAAATTCAAAGAACTTGACAGAAATTTAATACTTAATAAAATGTGCTTATTCAACTAAAAGCTATTCCAACAGCTTATCTACTCTCTAACTAAATAAACATAGCAATCTTAAGCTCTTGACAGATTACTATTTAACAAAATCTACTTATCAAACTATAGCAAATCTAAACAGCTTATTAAGCAATTAGAACAAGAACAAATGTAAAACAAGACTAAGGTGTACCTTGGCTTTCTAGCATGAACAAGAAAGCAACAATAAGCTGTGTGGGCTTATGGCTTAATCCACATAAGCTCATATTGAATTAACAACAATCCTAATCTAACCCTATGCTGACCAACAGCTCTAGAACACCCTCTTGATACCATAGCAGCCATCCAATTCCAAAAATGGTATCAAGCCTTCATAATGATAAACATAAACAACAATTTTTCGACAGAATTTAAATGAAGACTCGAATTAATATGAAATGATACTTTTATTAAAGACTGAAATAAAGTTGCTTACAAATTGAAATGAATAACATGAAAGTGAAATTACAAATAAAACAACTACTCAAAATGGAATCAACAAAATTAAACTATTACAAAAAAAATAAAACTAAACAAAACACTCAAAAATTACTCTCTTCGTGTGCTGGAATGAGGGGTATTTATACCCCTAGCTTCATCTTCTCGATCCTTCTTCTCGCTTCAATCTTGGCCATTCATCCCTTCTCTCTCCTTGCAAGCCGTAGGATTTAATAGGGTGCATAACCCGGATCATTGACGTGGCTTGGATGTGTTAGTTATGTGAGAGTATTCACACACGCACGTCACATCACCCAATCGCTTTCTTTCATTTAGCCACGGTGGATTGGGATTGGGGTTAATTGAAAGGGATGGATGGGTTAAGGATTGTGAGGGGGTTGTTAACCCCATGGTTAATTAGGGTGGGAGTGAGTGGTTAACGAACTAGGGTTTATGGTGTGTTCTTGGTGTGTTCGTGTGTGGGTGAGTGAGAGTAAATCTGTTTTGGGTAAATGAGGTGTACAGTAATTGTTAAAGGAGTTATAAGGTTAACCGGGTTGGGGGTTAAGGTCGGGTTAGGGTTCGGGTTAATTGTGGGTAATCGGGTTGGGGGTTTGATTGTGATTGGTTGAAAAGGTGGGTCACGGGTAGTTTGACCCGGGCTAAGACCCGCGACTTTTGTATATCTTTGGGGAAATTACATTCCCGGCCCCTTGTGTTGGGGCAGCAATGTCTAGGCCTTATATCTATAACTTCCATAAATTGCATATTAGCCCTTGTGTTTGGCAAAGCATATAAAAACTTTCACAATTGCACAAAAATACAGCCCTTGAACATTTAATGGAGTTTGGTTTTGGTTGGACTGTGGGTTAGCTTCGCATTGACTGTGAAGGCTGAGGCAAGATCTCTCTGGCTTCGGCTTTTGATTTCTTTAGCTTTCTGAATCACTCATCCGTTCTCGTGTTCGTTTTTGACATGATTTCTTGTGATATTTGACATATCATACCATGCACACATAAACTCAGATACAAGCACATTTTGACCATTTTTGATCCGTTTTGGGTTTATTTGGGTCTTTTTAAGCATAATTAGATATCGTGTATTTACACTTATCCAAAAATTCCCAAACTAATCGATTGTGTGTCCTCCGCAATATCACATGCCTTATAACAAATACCTCGAAAATTCCCCAAACTAAAACCTTTGAAAAGTAGCATAGAGTTTTGTTTAAGAGATCACATGGTATAAATACACCGGACTTCCCATTTTCTAAGATTTTTTTTTCTCTTTTTATGATTTTTCTTGATAATTAACTACCTAACTACAACTTATTTGTGTTGACATAATGTATTGTTTTCATTACCTCATTGGTAACTTTTAGGATCATAGAACAAAAAGCACAATTAAGTGTCTAAAAGATAACTTCATCATCCCCGATTTTTCACTTTTCCCATGCTAAGCTTAAAAACAAGATCATTGTTAATTACAAGTCATGATACTAACACTACTCATAAATACTAATTGTGTACTTACTTTTCCTCCCGCAAATCCTACTTTTGTATCTCAGGATTTTACTTAAGTCATATACCCGAAGGCTCTTTAAGACTTTTTGTTTCGATATTTATTAATTCCGAAAATAAAGCGTAACGGTTAAGAACGCAATAATTAGCTCCTAGCCCTTTTCGAAAGATCAAATGTCATCAAGAATAAAGTCCACATCGAGGCAACCAAAATTTAGCTTTTATTAGGCTACTTAAGCAAGGCACCGTTCATGTCATATACCCTAAGGCTCTTTAAGACATAAATGGACCAATCTTATTTACATTATATACCCTTAGGCTCTTTAAGGCACAAAATAAGACAAAAATTAAGCAACATTATTATACCTCAGTCCTTTAGAAGGCTACAACATCGGCCACGCCTCCGACAAGATGTAGCAAACATATTTCGACTTCGGATTATATAAGTAAAACCGGTGCCTTTTATCTCGAAGCCACATCGATAGCGAGTCGACAAGAGGTTATTCTACTTATTATGACACCGAACCCCACCTTATATGAAAACTCCAACATCGGCCACGCCTCCGACACGATGAAGTAATCTGGCAGAGATACTTATTTATTTATTATTTTTGCATTTTTAAGCCAAATTAAGTATTCCTGATGTGTACTCATCCTAATCACAAAGGAACTAAAGAAAACTTCTATTAGCTAATTATTAACCAAAAACCGTACAACTCTATTTATTAAACAATTATATATAAAAGTGAAACAAGCTAATGGGAGAAAAAGCCACAATTAATACTCATGAGCTTGAAAGAAAACCAACTATTCTATGTTTAATGTCATGACTTATAAATAACACTATCATTTCTCGTTCTTCGCAATTTAAAATCTCTAAGAAAAAGATTTGCAAACACTTAGCCTATATAAAATCCAACTCGGCATATTTAAAATCTACTTGAGATTAGCACAAGTCTTCATTTACTAATGATTCAAGTTTAGCATGTTTAAAGTCTACATGAGACTAGCACAAACTATCATCATTAATTGTTAAGGGAGAAAGCTAGAACTCAACACGTACGATCGGGTCAAAAATTACTTCTTATTCTTACCAACGGAAAACCTACATTCGTGTCTTAACACTTTTTTTTTATATATGACAAAAAATTTAAAATTTTTGCTATTTTTGTGGGAAAACGGGTACGTGAGAACAAAACAATAAGCAAGCAACATCAAATCGATAGATTCCCTTCCCCAAACTAATTTCACACAAAGGATGAGAAGCTCGAGTAGAACGGGATAAATCAACCGGACACGGGAGTCTTTAGAAATTTTTTGGGTTAATCCTGCAAAAATCACAATAAACAAGCAACAAACAGCGAGAAATCGGAAAAAGTACAAGCCTCTCTCAATACAACACATTAGATAGAAAATAGAAAGGATAATCATGGGGTGAACTCCCACGAAGCGGCTTGTTTTTGTTCACCGAGTCGCAAGCTCGACTCGATCCCTAAATTTAGTTGTCCTTAGGGAAAGTCTGGAAGAAAAGGATAAGCATGGGGTGAACTCCCACGAAGCGGCTTTGTTTTTGATTACCGAGTCGCAAGCTCGACTCGATCCCTGAATTTAGTTGTCCTTAGGGAGAGCAAATGGAAAAGAAGATCTCAATCGGGTTTTCATTAATGTTTGGAAAAACATTAAAGGATATGAAAATTCCATCCCGATGAGAGGCCACCGGCTCTAAATGGAGATGCCGGGGTCAAAGATCGTATCTTCACTCCCGGTGGAGCAAGATAAAAGAGTAACCTCGGGGTAGGTGACAAATGGAGAAAAAGTAATGAATGGTAAATTGAGAAATCGTCCTCTTCATCATTTAGAAAAACGACATTTTCACCTCCCCCCTGGTCAAAAGGTTCATCATTATTAAGCACATCTAAATTGTTAATCACTGTCGAATCGGACTCAAAATTTGAACAAATCTCAACATCCGGTGGTTTCGGAGGAGGACGAGGAAATGACGGATCATCAAAATGAAACGACTCATACTCGGAAAGAGAGTAATTAGCATGAGTAGTGGTACTGCCACTTCTCGTCTCTTCCGTATGATCGCTAGAAGTCTCGAATTCGGGTAAAGAATTATCCAAATGAGAAAGAGAAGTATCGGACTCCTCTAAGAACGAATCACTATCCGCGACGGGGATAGGAAATGGAGAAGGAGACTCGAGCACACGATCCGGAGTAGAGTTAACTTTCAAAGATTCAATATTAGAAATAAGACGATGTACGTTTAATAATTTCTCTCGAAGAATAACGTCTTGGATTTGAAAAATATCTTCTAAGTCAAACTCTTTCTCTTCATTCACCTCTTCTAAGCTAACGTACTCGACATCCTCAAAATCATCGTCATCACTCGAAGTATCATCATCCAGATCGGCTTCAACAATTCCCGGTGGAATTGGAGCAATATGAGCGAGTTCATCGGCGAACTCCTCGAGAATAGGGTCGATCTTAGAAGAATGAACAATCGAAGTATCACGGTTAACCAAATATTTCACAAAATCGGACTCAATATTAACACGATTATTATCACAATTAAACACATCACACGAATCGTCGAAAATTCCCTCAAACTCACTTGGGATTGGGACAAGGTTCTCAACACTAGACTTTATTACTTCGTCTGATTCCGTTGCCGGAATAGTGTCAAAATGCTCATCCCCCATATTTAGAGAATTATCGGGCTCCTCGATCGGTAAGTCGGGAGTGATTGCTAAAGGAATATAATCATCCTCGTCATCACAAGTAGCAGAAAGCATGTAACGACAGGCAGCAGCATACTTTTCGTCTTCGTAAGCTTTCTCCTTTTTTCGAACTTCACTTCCCCATATATTAAAATCTTGCTTAAGTTTTCGAATTCTAATCTCACAATCTCTCTCATATTCTTCATCAATCACCTCGCCTCGAAATCTTTTATAACCCAAATCATTCGTGATTTCTTTAATTTTGCGGTCAACCAATTGTTGCTCATGCCTCATTTCCTCGATACTCATATCTTCTTTAACCGTTTGTTCTTCCTCGATTTGCTTTTTTAATTCCGTTAACATTCTTTGATCTCGTTTTAATTCTTCAAACTCTTTAAGAATTTTATTAAGAGCTTCTTGACGATAGACGGATTCCTGCGGAGGTTGTGGGTGGTTAAAACCGGAATAATCATAACTCGGATTAGGTTCATAGCAAGTTTCATTGATCGGTTTAACATTGAAATCAAATGCGGACCTCCGAATCAGACACAACAAAGATATTGCTGAGAAAAACTTGGTGAATTTTGTGGAGGTGGGTAAGAAAAATTTGGAGAATTATAGAAAGAATTCGGGTTTGGAACATAAGCGAATGAATTTTCAGCTTCATAATTGCGTATCGGGTGATCATTTGGCAAAATCTGTGGGAACTCCATATAAATGGATTTGATCGCATTGTTCTGGATTAGTGATAATCGGAACTTTTGTGGACAATTAATAACCGTGAGACACCTTTGCCACAGATTTAAAATCATTGTCGACAAAAAATTCCATCTGATGAATCACCGCATTCATAACAACAATTATGGTCAATTTGTGGAGGTTCTTGCGAAGATTTTTCACCGGGGTCTTGATTGACAACGCATGGCTCTCGAAGAGCATTAACAACGTTGGTATTATCATCGGATGGTTCGAAAGTATCTTGAAAGTCTTTGAAAATTCCATTTTCAACACAATACGCAAGCAAATCTTCATCGAATTTCTTTCGTAAAAATGCACATCCACGACAACTCGGACCATCAACCGGGGTTCCACATCTCGCACAACGCGGAGAAGAGTCGGATTCGAAAACAAGGATCTTGTCTTTAAGACTCCCCATCGAACAACAATTTTTAGTGTACAAACTTCCACAAGTCGAACACTCTTTGATCGCGTGAAGAGATTTTGAATGATGAGACGCCATAAGAATTAAACAATTTAGAGGATTAAGAAGAAAGAATTAAACGAATAAGAGGAAAAAGAAGAATATTTTTAGGTTTTGAAAATAATTCAAGAGGAAATAAAAATATTTTTGGATTTTTTTTTTTTTTTTTTTTTTTTTTTTTTTTTTTTTTTTTTTTTTTTTTTTTTAATAGCAATGAATTTAAAACGGTTTTTATTCACAAAGAGAAACTTAAACCAAATAAAGCAACTACTTCACGGTAGCTCTTGAAAATTTCTATTCACGGTGAGCCGTACTGGTAAGACACAAAAGCAAGTGTTTAAATCTTTGATTACGATTGGGAAACAATTGCACTTCAACCGAAAAATTGAAATGATAATATCTTCAATGGGAAGATAATATTTGTTGGGTTCGTTAACCAACTGGGATTTTATTTTCTGAATAAGATCAATTTTTTTATATTTTTGATTTTTCTATTTTTAATCTTTACTTATACCTAAAAAGAAAAGGAAAATATTTTTTACTTTTTATATTTTATTTATTTTTTTTGGATTTTTTGGATTTATGACAAAAATTTAACTTTCGAGGACGAAAGGATCTTCAAACCAAATCACAAACTCGAAACAAGAGAATCGCTTACACAAGTCCCCGGCAACGGCGCCAAAAACTGATTGAGCAGTTTATACACACGTATAAAATAATATACTTATAGAGAAATTAAGGAAATCCCCAAGTATCCCTTGGACAATTCCACTCACAAAGATATATATATAAAATACGTATATTAAACCCGGGCAAAGTAAATGATCACCGGGTCGTTTTCCCCCAATGACTCTGCAATGGAAACCTCGTTTAAAGTTTGGATCCTGATTTGAATAAGAAAAGAGATTTTTGATTTAATTATACTACTAAAATTAAAGGCACAATTAAACAACTAATTAACAAATTAAACTAATTACGAAAGTAAATAAAATGCGACATTTAAGAAAACAAATGCAATTTAAAACTAAAATATGTAAATTAGATTCCTAAACCTAAATTAATGCTAAAGAAAATTTTAGGAAAATTAAAAATATTTTTTAAAAGCTTTTTGGATTTTTTATGAATTTAAAACTATTTAATCTAAATTAAATTCTAAAAGGAAAAATTAAATTGATAAAAATTAAGAAAAATACTTTTTTAAAACAAGAAAAAGTGCAGAAAATTAATTTTATAAAAAGCCCCAATTTTAATCCACTAAATAAAAACTAATTTAACTAATTAAATTTAAAACCTAATTTATTAATTAATAAAAACTATTTTATAAAACTGAAACTAAAACAGCCCAAACACATGGGTTGGAATTGACATTAAGTAAAGATAAGGGTAGGCGGTGTAAATGTAAATTTTATACTAAAAACACAAAGATTGAACCATTGGCAGAAACAGCCCCTTAACCTAGGTACTAACTAGAATTAACTATTAACTAACAAAGGACTTAACGATGTAAATTAAAAAGGACTGATAGAGTAACTAGCAAGGACTAACAGTGTAAAATTTACACTAACGAAAATTATGAAAAAAGACAGAACAGGCCCCTGAACTCTTAATTATCTAACCACCAGCATCCTATTTTATTATTTAAGCAGCTTATTACTTATTTTTAAGAAAGAGGCTTAATAAAACTATAATCCCAGCTTATTTCAATAAGCTAAAGCAGCTTATGAATGCCACAAGCTCCTAAAACCTAAAAATCACCCTAAACTTAACTTACTCAAAACAAACCAACCTCAAAACAATTTAAGCTTTATAACCCTAAAATCCAACTGCTTATTACTCGAACTTAGCTTATTTAAACTGCTTATTTAAACTAATCCATTTAAACAAATTAAAACAGCTTTAATCCAAAGACAGAATTATAATAAAAAGTAAATTATAAATCAATGAAACTTAATAAGAAAAAAATGTGTACCTTTGTTTCCTAACTTAACAAGGAACAATAATAAGCCGAGTAGGGCTTATGGCTTATTCACATAAGCCCTTGTGCACAATCAAAAACCTAATCTAACCTACGGCTGACCTCAGCCACTAAACCACTTGGAAAATATTGCAGTCCATTTCACACCCCCCCCACCCCCCCATCCAATTCCTTTTTATTTCCAAGTCTTCAACAACTCAATCAAACAAACAAACATGAACACAAAATCTTAACGGAATTTAAATGAACAAAAAGATTTAAATGAAACGGAAATTTTATTAAACTGAAATAATAATTCTTACAAACTCGAAACAAGAGTACAAAACATTTAAATGAAAAATTACATTCGAAATAAAAAAATTAACAACTAAAAACTTAACCTAAAAAGAAAAAAAAATAAGAAAATTAAAACTAAACTCCCCCAGTATATGCTGGATATTGGGGGTTTTATACCCGAGCCTTGAGCTTCTCGATCCTTCTTCTCTCTTTCATCTCAGCCCTCCATCTTATCTCTCTCCTTGAACTCTAATTTAAGCCGTAGGATTAAATGAGTATAATCCCGGATCGATGATGTGGACAGATGTGTGTTAGTTATGTGAGTGTATACACACTCGCACGTCACATCACCAATCACGATCCTCCTTTTAGCCAGGGTGCATGGTTAAGGGTGGGAGATATAGTGATGGTTGGGTTAGGCTTTGTGAGAGGGTCATTTACCCCATGGTTAATTAGGGTTAGGCTTAAGGGTTAATTGAACTAGGGTTTAGGTGTTCTTGGTGTTCTTCGGTGTGGGTGAGAGAGTTTGATTTTATTTGGGGTAAATGGAGTACACAGTAAGTGTAAAAGATTTATAATGGTATCCGGGTTTGGTCGGGTTAGGGTTAGGTTAGGATCCGGGTAATTGGGTTGGGTACTTGGCTGTGATTGGCTAAAAGATGATCCATGGGTTTATTTGACCCATACTTTGACCCGCGACTTTTGATATCTTTGGGGAAATTGCAATCTCGGCCCTTGTGTTTGGTTCAACAGTGGATTCAGGCTATAAATAACTTTGGCAAATTGCATATTCACCCCTTGGAGTTAATAAGCAATAGAGATGAGCTTTGGTTGACTGTGGTTTAGCTGCAGTTGACTGAAGAAGGCTGAGGCATGATTTCTCTGGCTTCGGCTTTGAGTTCTTTAGCTTCTTGATCACTCATCCGTTCTCGTGTTCGTTTTTGACTGATTTCTTGCAATATTTGACATATCCATACCTGCACACATAAAACTCAGATACAAGCACATTTTTGCCATTTTTGATCCGTTTTGGGTTTATTTGGGCCTTTTTTAAGCATAAATAGATATGTGTAATCTACACTTATCATTAAGTAAGAATAGAATTAGGATCCTAAATTCAAGTAGGGCTAAGATTAGCTATAGCTTAATATAGAATAAGTTTTAGATTTCATTTTCTAGCTTATTTACATAGCTTAATTTTGCTGTCAAAAAGTTAAAAAGCCAAAAACAATACTTAGGAATTTTAAGGTTTTAATTTGTTAATTTAGCTTAGGTCTCGATTTATAGCTTAATTAGATAGATTATAAGTAGTTAAATAAGTCCTTAAATTTTTATATTCTAGTTTAGCTTTTTAAGCTTTTAAGCTCATTTGGATTTTGTGCTATCTTGCTTATTTTCTGAGTTTGCTTAGTTCATGCTCTATTTTAGTTGTGTAAAAGTACTTCTAGCTTAGATTTCTTTGCATTCATAGATAAAGCATCTCATAAGCTTCCTAGAACTCTTTTCCTTTTTCACAATAAGCTTAAATTTGAGCTAGATTATGCTGTTTTGGTAAACATAGCCCAAATCCCTAGTTCTGTAACAGCTTATTTAGAAGCTCTTTTAGAGCTTATCTTTGAGTTTCAGACCATAGTGCTTTTGTTAAAGTTGTTCTCCCTAGCTTCCTTTACAACTTTGCTCTTTTAAGTTTTTAGTGATAAACACTTTTAGAATTTGAGCTTATAATTGGACTTAGTTTGTTGTCGGGGTAAGTCCTCAGGGACCATTCGTGTAATTTTCCTGTTTTAGTCGTTTCTCAGTTAACCCTTGCCCGTTAAATGATTTAGCCCGTTAGTCCTTAAGTCTTTTTCACAGTTAGTCCCTAAATTAGTTCTTAATTAGTTTTTTAATTTTAAATTAATAGTTATGGGTAGTTTTAATTTAGTTTAATAGACTTTAAAAAAAAGTAAAAATTTAATGGCTTTTATTTTTTTATAAAATTTCTGCACCCTTTCTTTATTTAGTGTAATTTTTATAAAATTTTTAGGATTTCATTTTTAAGAGTTTTATTATTATTATAGTTTTTAATTAGTTTAAATCTTAGGAAAAATCATATCTTTTAATTTAAAAAGCCAAAAATAGTTTTTCTTTTACCTAAAATTTTCTTTTGTCCTATCTTAGGATTATAATTTTAGTTTACATTTTTAGGGATTAAAATTAGTTTACTCGCTTAATTGTCACATTTTGTTTGGTTCTAGTATTTGTTTAATTGTTTAAATTGCTTTTATTTAGTAGATATAGATTATCAAAAATATCTTTGCTTTATTCAAATCAGAATCCAAGCTTAAACGAGGTTTCAATTTCACTAGTCGTTGGGGAAACGACCCGGGTGATCATACTTACCCGGTTTAATATACGTATTATATATTATATTATATATATTTTTTCAGAGTAAATTATCAGGGTACCTTGTCAAAATTTTCTTAATTACTCTTTAAAAAGTATTATATTTTATATATATTTTATAGTATATAAAACTTTCACACCAAGTTTTTGGCGCCGTTGCCGGGGACTAGTGTTTAAGATTCCTTCGTTTTGTGTTTGTTGATTTGGTTTGAAGATCCTTTCACCATTGAAAGTTTCATTTTTGTTTTATAATTCAAAAATCCAAAAAAATTATAAAATATAAAAAGTAAAAAAAAAGAAAAAATTTCCTTTTCTTTTTAGTATAAGTAAAAGATAAAAAAATAGAAAAATCAAAAATATAAAAAAAAATCTTTCTTTTTAATTAAGAAATAAAAATCACCAATTGGTAAAAATACCAAAATATAACATTCTCAACGGAGGTGTTATCATTTCAATTTCCGGTGAACTTGTTGGTTCCCAAATCGAACTAAAGATTTAACACTTGCCATTTGTGTCTCTACGAAGTACGGCTCACCTTGAAAAGCAATTTTCAAGAGCTACCGTGAAGTAGTTGATTATTTGGTTTAAGTCTCTTTCGTGTAACCGTTAAAATTCATTGCTAAAAAATATATATATATATATATATATATATATATATATATATATATATATATATATATATATATATATATATATATTAGTGTAAAGTTTTGCTTTTTGATTTTTAGTTTTTCCTTTTTATGCGCACTCGTTCGCAATCTCGAAGACGTCGACAACAACAAAATCTTCCGGTTGAACCAATTGTTGAACAAAACGTTGTTCCAATGGCCGACAATCGTACGATGGCCCAAATGTTACAAGCACCCATCGAGGGGTATGAAGATGCTATAGTTATTCCACCGATCAATGCTAACAATTTCGAGCTTAAACAACCTTTAATCAATCTTGTGCAAAGTAATAAGTTCACGGGTAGACAAGACCCTCACAATCACCTTCGATTTTTTAACAAGGTCACTTCAACGTTTAGACCATCCCAGAGTACCGAACACCTTCGATTAAAGCTTTTTGCTTTTCCCCTTTTTTCCTCTAACGGTGAAAGCCCGAGATTGGAGTTTAGACAAGGAACCTCCTAGATCAATTCTCACATGGGACGACCTTGTTTCAAAATTCATAAACCAATTCTTCCCACCATCGAAAACAACTTACCTCCGGAACAAAATCACCAATTTTTTCCAAGAATCCAACGAAACCTTTAACGAAGCATGGGAACGTTTTAAAGGACTCCTTCGTCAATGTCCTCACCATGGCTTCCGAATTACACCAACTGATACTTTTTTACAAATTCTTTGAATTCAAACGATACAGATGCTTAGATTCCGCCGCAGTGGCCATTTCTTAGACAAGATCCTCAAGAAGGTTTAACGATTATTGAAAGCAAGTCAAAAGTTTCGTTACTTCCAGTAGTGAGCGTGCTAATGTTTCAAGAGTGAGTACGGATGCGCCCTTTTCTAATTCTTCATCTTCTAATAACTCTTTTCGATATGCAACAAATAGCCGCTTCTCTCGAGGATAAGATGACTATCAAGATGAACAAGATGTTGAATGAAATGAAAGCTTTAGTTGTTACTACTCCTGCACCCGTCAAAGCAGTTGAGGAAGTATGTGTTACTTGTGGATCGAATCACAATTTTAACCATTGTCCGTTAACTCGAAGTGGAAATGATTTTCCCGTTTTTCATGACAACATCCAACAATTTCAACAAACCGCAGCCGTTGGTAATTTTTCCCTCCAGAGAGAGAGGAGAAACAACTTCCAATTTGGCAAGTCAAATGAAACCACCGGGTTTCAATCAACCAAATGTCCAAAACAACCAAAACCGATACCAAGGAACCAATTCTAACTTCAATCAAAACCGAGGAAACTTTAATCCAAACCGTCAAAACAACCAAAATCAAGTTTATCAAGCTCCACCATATCAACCACCAATCAATCAGTTCTACCATTACCATCCCTTAAAAATAGTGTTTTGAAAACAGATTTTGAAAGCTACGTCAAAGCAAACGATGCAATATTGAAGAATGTGCAAAATCAAAATCAAGGATTGCAAAATCAAATGACAAATGTTACAAGCTTGTTAACAAGTCTTTGCAGCAAGTTTGATGATTTAGGCAATACCAACCAAGCTTCAAATTCTTTACCAAGCAATACCATTCCAAACCCAAGAAATGAAGCCAAGGCAATTACAACTCGTAGTGGTGTTTCATACGATGGACCTCCGATTCCACCGCCGGTGGTGGAAAAGGAAAGTGAGGTGACAAAGGATACGGAGCTACCGAGCACCGAAGACATCCAACCTCCTCCATTGGTCCAAGAACAAACCAAAGACAAAAGAAACCCATCGAAGAGCCTTCTTTCGTTGCTAACAAAGCCAAACCTAATTTACCTTACCCCTCAAGACTTGCAAAAGAGAAAATTCGTGAAAAGGATGATATCCTAGCTTCAAAGTTTATGGAAATCTTCCGTAATCTTCACTTTGAGCTAAGTTTCGCGGATGCTCTCATTCATATGCCAAAGTTTGCTCCGATGTTCAAAAAGATGCTTAATAACAAAGACAAGTTAATTGAGTTAACCAAAACACCGTTGAATGAAAATTGTAGTGCGGTTGTCCTTAAAAAGCTTCCAGAAAAGCTAGGTGACCCCGGTCGATTTCTCATTCCATGTGATTTTTCAGAGTTCGATAGTTACTTAGCCCTTGCCGATTTAGGTGCTCAAAAGTTAAAAAAATTTTCCAAATCCCTCATGCCTTTATCCATCTGGAAAAAGCTTCAACTCTCAGGCCTAACCGAAACAAAAATGGTATTAGAATTAGCCGACCGTACAATTTCCAAACCAACCGGTGTAGCAAAAAATGTTTTTGTCAAAGTAGGAAAATTTTACTTTCCCGCCGACTTTGTTGTTCTTGATTTTATAGCCGATCCTCGAGTACCATTGATACTCGGGCGACCCTTTCTTAGGACGGCTCATGCTTTAATCGATGTTTACGAAGGAGAAATTACTCTTAGGAATGATGATCAATCGTTAACCCTTAAATGTGGTGATGCACCTTCCATTTCATACAACAATCTCGAATCATTGAAGAAGGTTGATCTAATCGATGTCACTTGTGAAGAGTACTCACAAGAAGTACTTGGATTTTCCGATTCCGTTGCTTACAACAATCCTTCTCCATACTACGATCCGATTGTTTCCACTTCATCTCCAACGCTTACCTCCTTTTGGATGAAAGCGATTTACTACTCTTGAGGAAGCCGATGCTTTTATAGCAATCGATGATGAACCAGTTTCACCAGTTTTCAATGCTACGTACTATGATCCCGAGGGTGACATTCTCATTCTCGAGGCACTTCTCAACAATGATCTATTACCTTCACCAGATCAAGGAGATTACTCACTTGGAATTCAAAAAGATCTTAAAGTTATTGAACCACAGAAGTCTTCACTCGAAAATGCTACTTCTTATGAACCAAAAGTTGAACTTCCAGAAGTCGAGCTTAAAAGAGTTTACCTCCGCCATCGAGATCATTTTTAGAGGAAAATAACAAAGCTACCAGTTCATAATTTCAAAAGATTTGAAGCCAAGATAAAAGACCATCATCATTAACCGTTCTGAAAAACCGAAAACAAGCAATTGCTTGGAAACTTTCTGATATCCGAGGCATAGATCCAGAGTTTTGCTCTCATAAAATCCTTTTAGAAGATGATTACGAACCTTCAGTCCAACATCAAAGGAGGGTTAACCCTAAAATCCACGACGTCATCAAGAAAGAAGTAGAAAAACTTCTTGACGCGGGATTGATTTATCCAATTTCGGATAGTCCATGGGTTAGTCCCCCAGTCCATTGTGGGTTTCCACAAAAAGGTGGTATGACCGTTGTCACAAACGAAGAAAATGAATTGGTGCCTACAAGATTAGTCACGGGATGGAGAGTTTGCATCGATTATCGAAAGTTAAATGAAGCAACTTGTAAAGACCATTTTCCGTTACCATTCATGGACCAAATGTTAGAGCGATTAGCCGGCAACGAGTTTTATTGTTTCTTAGATGGTTTTTTTTTCAGGGGATTTTCAAATCCCAATTGATCCTAAAGATCAGGAAGAAAACTACTTTCACGTGCCCCATACGGAAACTTTACGCGTACCGTCGTATGCCATTCGTTTGTGCAATGGCACCCAGAACTTCAAACGTTGTATGATGGCCATTTTTTCACGACATGATAGAAAAAATGATGAGGTCTTTATTGGACGATTTTTCGTTTTTGGGAGAATCTTTTTCCTCGTGACTTACCAATTTAGAAGATTGCGTAAAAGTGTGAAAGACCCCAAAGTTAGCACTAACTTTTGAAAATAAAGCCATTTTCATGTAAGAGGGCATTGTTTTAGGACTAAATCTCTAGAAAAGGAATGAAGTCGATAAGGGCCAAAGTTGATGTAATTTCTAAGCTTCCTCATCCAACGACCGTCAAAGGAATTTGAAGTTTTCTCGGACATGCTGGATTTTATCGAAGATTTATCAAAGACTTTTCCAAAATCTCTCGACCCATGACCCATCTCTTAGAGAAAAACACTCCTTTCATTTTCTCGGACAATTTGCATTCTCTTTTCAAACATAGAAAAAGAATAACCGAAGCCTCCAATTCCCCTCATTGCTCCGAATTGGGACCAACCTTTTGAAATCATGTGCGATGCAAGTGATTATGCAATAGGTGCGGTCCTAGGGCAGAGAATTGAGAAGCATTTCCGACCAATTCATTATGCAAGTAAGACCATGACTGAAGCAGAATCAAACTACACAACAACCGAAAAAGAGATGCTTGCATTGTATGCATTTGAGAAGTTGTCGATCAATATAATTCATGCACAAGAGTGTTTGTTTATACAGTACCATTCCGCATTAAAAATACCTATTCAACCATAAAAGACGCCAAAGCAAGATTGCTTCGATGGGTCTTACTTCTTCAAGAATTTGATTTTAAAGTTATCGATACCAAGGGAGCTGAAAACTATGCAGCCGATCACCTCTCTCGTCTTGAAAACCCTTACGAAAATGTTTTTGATCCAAAAGAGATTACCGAGACTTTCCCTCTTGAAACTTTAAATGTTGTGACTTCTCTGATACAGGCAAAATATCCCTGTTTTGCCGAGATAGCAAACTATCACGCGGAAATTTTCTTATCAAAGGAATGACGAGTCAACAAAAGAGGAAGTTTTTCAAGGATATAAAGCATTACTTTTGGGATGATCCCTATCTCTTTCTAACAAAGCGCCGGGATCAAATCATTCGTAGATGTGTATTTGGCCAAGAAGCTCTTGAAATCGTCAAGGCTTGTCATGAAGGACCCACCGGGGGCCATCACAGTGCCAACATCACAGCTCAGAAAGTATTTGATGCCGGATTCTTTTGGCCTACAATTTATAAGGATGCCTACGAATTGATCAAATCTTGTGATGCATGTCAAAGACAAGGCAAAATCTCTCAACGTGATGAGATGCCTCAAAATGCAATCCAAGTTTGTGAAATTTTCGATGTTTGGGGTATCGATTTTATGGGACCTTTTCCGTCGTCTAGAGGTAACAAATATATTCTAGTAGCCGTCGATTATCTTTCCAAATGGGTTGAAGCGAAAGCGCTCCCCACCAACGATGCTAGAGTAGTTGTTAAGTTCTTAAAATCCCTTTTCTCCCGATTCGGTGCTCCGAGAGCAATCATAAGCGATCGTGGGACCCATTTTTGTAATGACAAATTTGATAAGGTTATGTCTAAATATGGTGTCACCCATCGTCTTTCGACTCCTTACCATCCTCAAACGAGTGGTCAAGTTGAAGTCACGAATCGAGGTCTCAAAAGAATTTTAGAAAGAACGGTCGGAGAAAACCGTGCCTCATGGTCAGACAAGTTAGATGATGCATTATGGGCTTTTAGAACCGCTTACAAGACTCCAATTGGATGTACTCCGTATAAGTTAGTCTATGGAAAAGCGTGTCACTTACCAGTTGAACTAGAACACAAGTCTTATTGGGTTCTCAAGCATGCCAACTTCGATTTAAAGACCGCGGACGATCATCGAAAGCTTCAACTCAATGAACCTAGCGAGCTTCGTGATCAAGCTTACGAGAATTCGCTAATCTACAAGGAGAAGACAAAGAAGCTACACGATTCCAAGATAAAGAACCGAATCTTCAATGTTGGTGATCAAGTCCTTCTTTTCAACTCCCGATTAAAGATTTTCTCCGGAAAGCTCAAGTCCCGTTGGTCCGGACCTTTCACAATCACCGAAGTTTATCCTTATGGCACTGCCAAGTTGTCTCATGCCGATGGTTCTAATTTCAAAGTCAACTGCCACCGTCTTAAGCATTACTATGGAGGGGATACACCACCATTGGTTATCCAGGACCTCCAGACTTTCCCTAAGGACAACTGAATTCAGGGATCGAGTCGAGCTTGCGACTCGGTGATCAAAAACAAAGCCGCTTCGTGGGAGTTCACCCCATGCTTATCATTTCTATTTTCTTTCTATTCTCTAATGTGTTGTGTTGAGAGAGGCTTGTTCTCTTTCCGATTTTCCGATGTTTGTTGCTTGTTTATTATGATTTTTGCAGGATTCTCCCAACAAATTTTAGAAGCCTCTCGTGTCCGGTGTTGTTTCCCGTTCTACTCGAGCTTCTCATCCTTTGTGTAAAATTAGTTTGGGGAGATCCATATCCTTTCATCATAATCGATTAACGTTTATCTTTGCATACTTCATAAACGGCTTAGATTTTCGTAAGAGTCCCAACTTAAACATTGAGGACAATGTTTCATTTTAGTTTGGGGAGGGAATCTATCGATTTGATGTTACTTGCTTATTGTTTTGTTCTCACGTACCCGTTTTCCCACAAAAATAGCAAAAATTTTAAATTTTTAAATTAAAAAAAAAAAAAAAAAAAGTGTTAAGACAAAAATGTAGGTTTTCCGCTGGTAAGAATAAGAAGTAATTTTTGACCCGATCGTACGTGTTGAGTTCTAGCTTTCTCCCTTAACAATTAATGATGATAGTTTGTGCTAGTCTCATGTAGACTTTAAACATGCTAGACTTGAAATCATTAGTAAATGAAAACTTGTGCTAATCTCAAGTAGATTTTAAATATGCCGAGTTGGATTTTATATAGGCTAAGCATTTGCAAAATTTCTTTTGTGAAGAACAAGAAATGATAGTGTTATTTATAAGTCATGATGCTAAACGTAGAATAGTTGGTTTTCTTTCAAGCTCATATGTATTAATTGTGGCTTTTTCTCCCATTAGCTTGTTTCACTTTTATATGAATGTTTAATAAATAAAGTTGTATGGTTTTTTGGTTAATAATTAGTTAATAGAAGTTTTCTTTAGTTCCTTTGTGATTAGGATGAGTACACATCAGGAATACTTAATTTGGCTTAAAAATACAAAAATAATAATAAATAAGTATCTCTGCCAGATTACTTCATCGTGTCGGAGGCGTGGCCGATGTTGGAGTTTTCATATAAGGTAGAGTCCGGTGTCATAATAAGTAGAATAACCTCTTGTCGACTCGCTATCGATGTGGCTTCGAGATAAAAGGCACCGGTTTTACTTATATAATCCGAAGTCGAAATATGTTTGCTACATCTTGTCGGAGGCGTGGCCGATGTTGTAGCCTACTAAAGGACTGAGGAATAATAATGTTGCTTAATTTTTGTCTTACTTTGTGCCTTAAAGAGCCTAAGGGTATATGGTGCAAATAAGATTGGTCCATTCATGTCTTAAAGAGCCTTCGGGTATATGACCAGAAATCTTAAACTTCTAACTAATTTTGTGGAGAAATTTCTGGAAACGGTCAAGTTTGGAAATGATCAAATTGCACCAATTCTTGGCTATGGAGATCTGGTTCAAGGAACGATTACTATCAAAAGGGTTTATTACGTCGAAGGGCTTAATCACAATTTATTCTCCGTTGGTCAATTCTGTGATGCGGATTTGGAAGTTGCTTTTCGGAAGTCTACATGTTATATCCGTGATCTAAAGGGAAATGATCTTCTCATAGGTTCTCGTGGCACAGATTTGTATTCCATTTCTCTGCAAGACTCAATGATAAGTGTAAAATACACATATCCGTTTGTACCTAAAATAACCCAATTAAACCCAAAACAGACCAAAAATGGCAAAAATATGCTTGTATTTGTGTTTTGTGTGTGCAGGTATGGATAAGTCAAAAATCACAAGAAAACAATCAAAAGCGAGCAAACACGGACACGAGAATCAAAAAGAGTACAAAGCCGAAGCCAAAAGAGTACAAAGCCTTAGCCCATTTCCTTTTATAACTTCTCCAAGGGCCATTCTTGCATTTCTCGGAAGTTATTTATAACTTGAGAGAGAGAAAAGAAAGACAAGGACCAAATGTGTAAACTTCCCAAAGATCAACAGTTTTAACTGTCAAAAATAGGCGGGAATCCCTTTTACTATTCACCCGTCTTCCCCGATTTCACTCCCATGGTAAAACAAGGGGCAAATGAAAATTAAAGGGTACGGAAGACAATTCAAGGTCTCTCTTACAAGATGGCAGGGATAATTTAGTCTAATCAAGGGGATACTTATCCTAGCTCAAGCTCAAGGCCACGTAATCAATGAAGAAGCACAAATTTAAGTGGGTTTTTGTACTAAAACTCTCACAAAAGAAGCACAAACGTCACATCAAGGGAATGACACGCTGGCAATCCTCAGGTGTCCACATCTTGATCAAACGGCTACAATTGATGATCAAATGATTAAAGAAATGAATGGCAGAGATTAAAAGTTTGGAGAGCAAGGCAAGAGGTCCTAGAAGCTTCAGCTTGGCACTATAAAAAGACCTCACTTCTCACACACACACGATCTAGGTTTGTAGCGATTTTATTTTTCATAATGTTTAGCTTAAATTCGTATTTTCTTAAAGTAATTTCCTTTTTTTTCAAGAATTGTAAATCAGCTTCTTATATTAATGACATTCAATTTTTTTTAGTTTTAAATCTCATTTTCTAAGCTCTCATTTAAAGTCATAAGCTCTCTTAATAAGCCAAAATTATCTCAATAAGCCTCATATAAAGCTCGTCAGTCTAATAAGCAGAAAATAGAGCTGTTTTAATTCAGAATTAATCTTACTTAAACCTTAAATCAGTTAAATCTATTATGGATCTTATTGTATTTGAGCTTTTGGAAGGGGATCTTAACTTGGAAGAGATCCCAAGGACTTATACTCTAGCTTATTCATAAGCTAGAGAGCTTGTAGCTGCCTTTATTGGTTCCTTTTGTTTAGCTAAAGGATCAAGTAAGTTTCTCTTTTCATTCTTCTTGCATTTCAGTATTTAAATCGCTTAGTTAAGCGTATATGTTAAACTTGCTTATATTCTTATTTCTCTTTGCTTATTAGTGTTTAAATATCTCTTCTAGTGCTTAGTAGTTATATGTCATTATCTGTTTTTGCTCAAATAGTTATAGATCATTAGTTACTCATTTCTGTCATAAAAACTCATAAAATCCAAAAATATTAGTTTAATTAGTTAAGATCTTAGAATTTTGCTTATTCAGTTGTTTAATCATGATTGTTAAGTTTGTTTTAAGCTAGTTTTTATCTGGTATTTAGTACTTGTTCATTAGATTTCTCTTAAAAAGCTTTTCTAAACTCTGTCATAATGATAAAGGAGTGTTTGGTTTAGTGCACTCTTAATTTGCACTAGCAGTATTAACATAAGTTAATACTGCTGAATTTTTACACTACCAGTACTAACTTCCAAGTTAGTACTGCTTTCTCAAGTTAGTACTGCTAGCTTAGATTTAAGCTAGGAATTCAAGTAGGATTAAGTTTAGTTACAGCTCATTATGAATTTCGCTTTAGTTTTCATTTTCTAGTTTATTTCATAGCTTAATTTTTCTTAAAAGTCAAATTGCATCAGCAGTACTTTCACTTGAAAGTACTGTTAAATTTTTACACTAGCAGTACTAACCTCAGTTAGTACTGCTGTGTTCTCAGCTTAATTTAGAGCAGTAATTTTATGATTTTACTTATTAAATTCAGTAGAGATTTAATTTTTTAATAAGTTTTAATACTATTTTAAGTCTTAATTTGGCAAATTTCTAGCTTAATTATCATAGTAAATTTAGCCTGTCAAAAGTCAGTAAAAACCTGAAAACCTCCAAAAACAGTACTTAGAGTCCTTAAGGATTTTTAATTTTGTTAATTTACTTATGAGTCTAGATTTTCACTTAATGAAGATAGCTTTAAAGGTAGTTAATAGTCTTCAAAGTTTTAGAGTCTAATTTAGCTTAATAAAGTTTTTATCTTGCTTGGATCTTGAGTTTCTTTGCTTATTTCCTGAGTTTGCTTATTTCATGATCAATTTCAGTAGCATAAAAGTAGTTCTAGCTTAGTTTTCTTTGCATTTCTAGATTAAGCACATCATAAGCTTTCTAGATCACTTTTCCTTTTTAGATTTAAGCTTTATTTGAGCATTTTATAGCTGTTTTGGTAAATCATAGCCCAAACCCCTAGTTTCTGTAACAGCTTATTGAGAAGCTCTTTTAAGAGCTTATCTTTGAGTTTCAGACCTTAGTGCTTTTGTTAAAGTTGTTCTCCCTAGCTTCCTTTACAACGTTGCTTCTTTGAGTTTTTCATTTTAAGCACTTTTCAAATCTGACCTTAATTCGGGTCTTAGTTTGTTGTCGGGATAGATTCTCAGGGTAGAAAGTGTAACTTTTCGATTTTAATTTGTTGTTTCATTATAGATCCCTCCGTTTTTTGTTTTATTTTCCCCTTTTTTACTTTATGTTTTTGCACCATTAGTCCTTAGTTAAGTTTTTAAATAAGGATTATTAATTTTAATAGTATTAGGTTTAAGTTATAATTAGTTTAATTAAAACCTCCTTATTAAAAAAAAAAAAAAAGATGGAAAAAAAATAGGGCTTTTATTATTGATAAGTTTTCTTCACTTTTTTCTTGAGTTAGTGAAAATTTAGTTTACATTTAGGATTTAAAATTTGTTATAAGTTTAATTGTCATATTTGTTGCGTCTTAATTTCGTAGTAATAGCTTATCCAAAATATCTTTGTTCCATTCAAATCAGGATCCGAACCTAAACGTGGTTTCAATTTCACTAGTCATTGGGGAAACGACCCGGGTGATCATACTTACCCGGTTCAATATACGTATTATATATTATATTATATATATTTTTGAGAGTGAATTTTATCAAGGGTAACATGAAATCTTCTAATTACTCGTTTAAAAAGTATTATATTTTTATTGATAATATTCTATAAGTATAAATAAACTTGCAATCACTCAACAACTCCCATCCAAATTGCTAATGTCTAAACAACAACGACTCAAGCATGGTTATGGCAAATCGTCGACTATCACATTTAAACTTGACACCATCATACTTGCTCAAAGATAATAATTTGAATGGGCCTTCCAAAGCTGAAATTCGTCAAAGATCATCTGTGTTCTTCTTGTGAGCTGTGGAAGCAAAAAGAAAGTCCTTTCACACTAAGACTACTCCGACCTCAAAAGACGGTTACAACTTCTACACTTAGGACTTATGTGGTCCAATCGGGTAGTAAAGCATTACTGGAAATAAATCATGATTCTCGTAATTGTTGATGACTACTCCCGGTATACTTGGACTTACTTCTTGAGGTCCAAAGACGAAACATGATAAATGCTTAATTGTATATATAAATTACCCGGGATTTTGCCAAACAAAAGCCAAGAAAATGCCAAAAGGATAGAAAAATGTGTGCTTTTATGTCTGTTGTTCAGGAAAGGATAAAAAAGACAAAAGTAAGCAAAAGCAGTCAAAACCCGACAAGAAATGGAAAAGACAAGACAAGAGTGAAGACGGGAAGTCAAATCTCAAAGCCGGATCAGCCTGATACAAGAAATGAAGACCCAAAATAAAAGCCAAGGACCAATTTTGACAAGTTTTCAATGTTTAAAGGCTTATTTGAATGTTTGAAGTTTAAGGGACCAAAATTGCAAAAAGAAGAAATTTGGTTTATAAAGGGAAAAAGAGGAAATGAACTACAAGGGCTAGAGCTGCCAATTTCCAAAGTTGTTTACACTACAAATTTGAAAATGAAACGCAGGGGCTAGTGTTGCAATTTCTTCAAACATTCAAACATACACACGCAGGTTAAAACTTTCCCTCAACCGCTTTCTAACAGAATTTCCCGCCAAAACCACAAACAACCCAACCTGCCAAAAAACCCTTCCCCCGCTCCCCTACTCAAGCTTACCTCATATTTTCACAATCTCCACATCACTATGCATACGTGTCAAGCCTTGATTGGTCCTAACACCTCATCAACATCATCAAACGGCCATAAATTGAAGAAAAATGATCAACGGCTCACATTCAGTGGAAGATTCTAGAAACTCCCACCTCTCTTCTTCAATTCTCTATAAATAGGACATCTAGGGTTCATTTTAGGAGGGAGTTAGCAGTTTTAATTTTCATTTTGTAATTTCCTTCATTTTTAAGCACTTTCTTTCAAGTTTCTTCAAATTCAGCTTAAAGTACTTGTACCTTTGTTATTTCAGCTTGTACTTAATCATTTTGAGTAATAACATTCAGTTCTTAAGCTTCAATAGTTTTACCTTTTCAATTTTAAGCCGTTTTCACTTAATAAGCTCTCAATAAGCTCTTTTGAGCTTATTCCTGTTCATAAGCTCAAATTTAGTAAAAATTTTGTTTTAAGCAATTCATTTACTCATTCTAATCAATTTACATCAAAATCATGATTACTTGAGTGCATTGGATTCAATTTGGAGTTTCAAAGGAGTCATAAGCTAATATAGCTTATTGAGCTCTTAAGCTGGTTTAGAGGCTAAGGTAGCCGTTAGGGATTTGAATTAAGGCTACTCATTCAGAAAGAGTAGCCTAGTAGCCTGAGACTACAAAGTCAAGGTTTCATTGCTCTAACCTCATTTCAGCTTAATTTCAGTTTAAGATTTGCTTATTGCTCTTCATTTTTTGTTCAACGAATGCTTGATAATCTTGATTAGTTGTTTTTCTATCTGTTTTGAGTTTTAATTGTTTAGATATTATTAGATCTTACATTTCTTAAAAAACTGTCATTTAGTAAAAAGTAGCTAGGTGAGTAACTGGTGTAATTTCATTAATAAGCCTTAGTTTTAATTACTCAAATAGCTTAATTAGGTTAAGTAGAGCTTGAGTAGATAAAAGGGATATCCAACAGTTTAAGCTAAAAATAGATTTAAGTCAAAATTATGTTATTAGGACATTTATAATAACTAGTGTTTGGGTAAGCTGTTTTAGACTCTAAAAGACAACCAAATTTCTACATAACACTCACTTAGTTTGTGTTTTAGTCATATTACCAAGAGTTAGAAAGGTCTCAAGAGTTAGTTTGAAATTTTTCAAAGCTTTTAGCTTAATAAGCTTGAATTTGCACCAGGACAGTTTTAGTTTTAAGTAAAATTTGAAGAATAAGTGATTTTTAGCATAAGAGTGTTTAAACTTATTAATGTAATCTCAACAGTAAATGAGTGAGTTTATGATTTACATAAAGTTTAGCCCTGCACAACGTTCTTGGCACATTGCACCAGCAAACAACAGTACTACTTCATGATACTGTTGTTGCTCATTCCTTACTAGTTTAGAATATTTAGTTCTTTTAATTAGGAGTTAGAATTAGATTTTAAGCATTTCATTAGTTCTCCATTAGTATAGTGTAGATAAGCTCTTAAATGTCATTTTCAAGCTTATAGATTAGCTTAAATTTGCCTGTAAAAGTAGTACAGCAGTAGTGTAAGAATTTTAGCTTATTTCATTTTGAATTTTCATTTCTAGTTAAAATTTTGAAAAACCTTTTATCTAGGTAAGATTTAAAACCATAGCATAGCTTAAATTCAAAATTTCAGCTTCCAAGGTTTAGGAATAAGCTGTTTAGCTTATTAAGAAAAGCTTAATTTCAGTTTTAAGGCTGAACTTGCACTTTTTAATGTCATTTTTCTTGTTATTCCTGTTAACCTTCTCCTTATTTCTTTCTAGATATTTTGAGTACACATCTTGATCTCCATATAGCTTCTTTTGGTTTTCAGTTTCATCTAGTAATAAGCTTGTAATAAGCCAAAACTTAAGAAGTTAGGAAAATCCTTAGTTTCTGTAAACAGTTTGAAAAGGCTTATTTTCTAGCTTATCTAGTGAACAAAAGTAGAAAGTGTCTTTGTTAAAGTTGTAGAGAATAAGCTGTTCTATAAGTTTGTAGTTTTAAGTTTTTGCTGAATCTCAATTTTTAATAAGCCAAAAATAAGCCATAGCGTAGGGTCTGTTTAGTACTTTTCCAATAGTTAAAGGTCAACCGTTTACACTGAAGTGTAAATTCTCAATAGTTAGCCCGCCTATCCTCTAGTTTCGTTTCTTACACTTTCTACCCTGTTTTTTCTAGAATAATAATTAGTTTTCTAATTTTCATTTTAGTTTTATAAAATTAGGTTTTAAGATTTAATTGACAAAATTAGGTTACAATTGGTTTATAAAAATTAGGGCTTTTTGTTCCAATAAATTTCTGCACCTTTCTAGTCTATAAAAACCATTTTTCCTTATTTTTCTAGTTAAAATTGTAATTTCTAGGAATTTAAATAGATTTTAGGTAATTTCTTTTTCTTAAATAATTCATATAAAATAGAAAAATAGTTGAAAAAATTCTAATTCTTTTTCCTAAAATTTTCTTTTTAAATTTGTGATTTTTTAGGTGAATATTTTTGCTAAAAGTTGTGCCTTAGATTTTAAATTTCATTTTTAGCTCGCATTTTTACTTTTCGTGCATTTAAATTTCGAGCTAGTTAATTGTTTTTAAATCGTGCTATTATATTTGTAGTATAATCAAAAGTTCAAAAATCCTTTATCAATCTTAACTCGAATCCGAATTATTCCCAATTCTCTATTCACGATTTCGTTGGGACACGACCCGAGTAGTACAATACTTCCCGGATAAAAATATACAAATTGTGTTTTCTTTAGTGAGATTTTTACCTTATATTTCTCTTGTTTGAGAAGTATTTTGGAAAGAAATTTTCACGGGATTAATACTATACGTATATAAATTTGTTTGATTTACTACCAACCAAATTTTGGCGCCGTTGCCGGGGAAGACGTGAACGATTTTTGAGGATATTCGTTGAAGTAGAGTTTTGAAGACCCTTCCTTTGGAAGTTATTTTGCTATTTTTGTATAAAAAATATAAAAAATATATCAAAATTTTTTTTAGTTAAAATACAAAAATAAAATAAACATATTTGGATACTAGCTATCCATCTTAAACCATTCCAATAAACAACAAAATTAATCGTGAGTTACTCGCGAGGTACGACGGACCTTCGAGTTTACAAACTATAAGGTGAGTATAAGGAAAGGTGATAGCTACTTGCTAAGAAGTCATTGCGGCTCGCTAAGCCTTTCCGCTCACTTGTGCGTAATCTTGGAGACTTATCGTGAAGCTTGTAATTAACGGTTACCAAAAATATTTTTCTTTTTGTTTTCCTTCCTAATAAATACTAAAAATTGTAAATTTCCCCAAAAATAATCTTCTTAATCCCAAATTCTTCTTTTTATTATTTTCACTAGTGCATGCGCACTCGTTCTTCCTTGGAATACACAATTCTGAGAAGACGTAATCGTCGACGTTCTCGACAACAACAAGAGGCAATCCCTATTGTTGATACGGATCCGATTCCAATGGCCGATGACCGACCTATGGCCGAGCAACTTCAAGCTCCCACCGGGGGGTTTGAAAGTGCTATAGTGGTACCACCCATCAATGCTCAAAACTTTGAACTTAAATCCTCTCTCATTAATCTTGTTCAAAATTGAATTTTTCGAGGAGGTAATGATGAGGAGCCTCATGCTCATATTCGTCATTTCGAGAGCATAACTAATAATCAAAGGTACCCGGATGTACCTAACACCACCATCAAACTTCTTCTCTTTCCATT
>BQNB010073731.1:0-32017 GCA_026074375.1 Tanacetum coccineum
TAGAAAATGTGTGCTTTTGTGTCCAATTGTGCAGGAAAGGATTACAAAGACAAAAAGAAGCAAAAACGATCAAAAACCGACAAGAAACGGGAAAAAAGACAAAGAGTCAAGAGCAAGACAAAGAAATCAGCCAGAAATCACAGCCGGATCAGCCCGACACAGTCAAACTTAGTCAAAGATAGGAATAAAGAAAGCCAAAAGTCAAGTCAAGGGGCCATTGTTGTCAAGTCTCCAAAGATTAAGAGCTTACTTTGAAGATTTAAAGATCAAGGGACTAAAGTTGACAAGAAAGAAAAGTTAATTAGTAAAGAAGAAAAGAAAGAAATCAACCACAAGGGCTTAACTTGCCAAACTTCAAACTTGTTTATAACTACAAATGGCGGGACAAAAGACAAGGACCAATAGCGACAATATCCCAAACTTTCAAACTAATTACCCGGCTTATTCTCAACAGCCCAACGACTTCCAACAGCATTTCCCGCCAATTTTCAACACATCCCAATCCCAAAATTTCCCACACCCCGCTCCCTTTTTCTCTTATAAAATCGTTCATAAGCTCTCACCACTCACAATCCAACACGTGGCAAGCCATGATTGGCCAAGACACCTCATCAATTGATCAAACGGCCACAAATCACTTACAAATGATCGATGGCTGTGATTTAAAGGAGCATTCTAGAAATTCTTCCCTCTCTTCACCCCTCCTCTATAAATAGCACTCTTAGACTTCATTTTTAAGTAGTGAATTTTCTGTTTTAAACATTTTACTTTGTAATTTTCCCGTGTTTAAGCAAATTAAGCTTTCATTTTAAGCACTTAAGCTTTAAGCTCTTGTAATCATTTCTTTTCACTTGTACTCCTTTAATTCATTAATAAAAGTCAATTTACACAGTTAATACTCTTTCATTTTTTTTAGTTTGAAGTTGAATTCATCAATAAGCTTTAAATAAGCTCATAATAGCTTATTACTTCTAATAAGCTCAAATTTAGCTAAATTTCTGTCTTAAACAATATATTTACCATCTTTACTCACTTACATTCAAATCATGGAAACTTGAGAAGTGTTGAGCTCAATTTGGAAGGACAAGAGGAAATAAGCTCAAATTAAGCATAAGCCAGCTTATTGAGGTTTAGTGGTTAAGGTAACCATATAGGAACTCTAGATCTTTACTGTTGGAGATCTAGAGTGAAGATTCAGCCAATTCAGGTTCTAATTTCTTTTAATTTTAGTATGCTTTAATTTCAGTAATAGTAGCTAGTTGAGTAAGTGTATTTTTCTTATTAATAAGTCCTAGTTCTCAGCCTAGATTCTTATTAAAAAGCTTAAAATTAGTAGGTGTAAGTATTTAGATTTTATTGTTTCAGTTTATAAGTAGTTTTTAAAAGCTATCTTAGAATCTGACATTCTTACAAGGAGTGTTTGGTTTAGTGTTGTGTTGACTTTTAAAGTCAACATTAGTGTGTGAATTGGTTTCATATAGCTGCATTAGGATAAAACATAAGCATTTAATCAAGTTTTGGAAGTTACTTTGTATTTTATAAAACTTTAGTTCTTATTTTACTAATGCCAGCACCAGGGTAAAGTTAGGCATAGTGGAGTGTTTGTTTTAGTTAGTCTAGTGAATTCAAGGCTTAGGTATTTCTATATTCTAGTATAGGCAAACTTAATAACCATATTTAAGAGCATTTAATCCATTAGTTTAGGCTGCATTGTAGTTAAAGTCCATATAACCAACTGCATCAGCAGCTACCTCAGTAGCTGCTGAGTTTTTTTTATTCATTTTAAAATCAATTTTTAGTGCTTAAATCTAGGAATTAGGATTTGAGTTTTTGGATTTTAGTAGTTCACATATAGTACTAGAAAAGTAGCCAAAAAGATTTTACTAAAAAGTTTTTTAGATCAGTTAGAATTAAGCTTCAAAGTTCATGTTTACATTCATTTAGAATTTCATAAACTGTCAATCTTTAAGCTTTAATTTCCCTTAGCTAATGTTAGAGTTAGGTTAAAAGCTTATTAGAGATTTAAAAAGCACATCATAAGGTTTCTAAATCAGCTTTTAGTGTGCATTTTAGCTTAATAATAAGCATTTTAGAAGCATATAAGCAAAACTAAGGTTTTAAGCATAGCTACTGTAGCAGAACCAAAAAGCTAAATTTTCAGCTTATCTAGTGATCTAGAGTGCTTATGGCTTTTATTAAAGTTGTTTAGTTACATCTCAGCTTAATCTTTCTAGTTTTAAGTTTTTACTAATTCTCATTTTTCAATAAGCCAAAAATAAGCTAAATCGTAGGGTCTTTTTGGTATTTTCCCCATAGTTTTGTCCTTCTGTTTATACTATAGTGCAATTAAATCAAACTTACCCCGCCTACCCTCCTTCTTTCTGGTTTTACATTTTCTACCCTAGGCTTTTTAATAATAAAAATAGTTTTAATATTTTTCATATTAGTTTAATAAAAATTAGGTTTAATTTTTAATCAATCAAATTAGGTTGCAATTAGATCATAAAAATTAGGGCTTTTCATACTATTCATTTTCTGCACCTTTTTAGCTTATAAAAACCATTTTTTTATATTTTTCCAATTAATTTTGTATTTTCTAGAAATTTAAATAGATTTTAGTTAATTCATTTTTCTTAGAAAATTCATTAAAAATAGAAAAATAGTTGAAAAATTAAAATTCTTTTTGCATTAATTTTCATTTTAAATCTAGTATTTTTGAAAAATAAAAGAAAAATTTTAGTGTTAATTTTTAGAAAAAGTTTATTTTTGATAAATCATTAAATCTTAGAAAAATCATAAAAAATTCAAAAATACATAAAAAATTCTAATTCTTTTTCCTAAAATTTTCATTTTAAATTTGTGATTTTTAGGTATTAAATTTGTTAAAAGTTGTGCTTTAGTTTTTAAATTTCAGTTTTAGCTCGCGTTTAATTCGATTTGTGCATTTAATTTTCGTGCTAGTTAATTGTTTTTCAATTCTTGCTATTAAATTTGTAGTGTAATCAACCATTAAAATCCTTTTTCTATTTAACTTCGAATCGAATCTATTCCTAAATTCTCAATTCACGATTTCGTTGGGACACGACCCGAGAAAAAAAATACTTCCCGGATAAAAATATACGAATTGTGTTTTCTTTTGTGAGATTTTTTACCTTATATTTCTCTTGTTTGAGAAGTATTTTGGAAAGGAATTCTTACAAGATTAATACTATACGTATATTGAATTTGTTTTTCTACACCAAATTTTGGCGCCGTTGCCGGGGAAGTCGTGAACGATTATTGAAGAGTATTCGTCGAAGTAGAGTTTTGAAGATCCTTCCATTGGAAGTTATTTTGCTATTTTTTTCTATAAAAATATAAAAGTTAATAATTTCGATCCTATCGAATTAAGGAAAAAAAAATATATTAATAAACATTTGGTTACTAGTCTAACCATATTTAACATTCCAATTAACAACAAAACAAATCGTGAAGTACTTGCGAAGGTACGCGGACTTTAAGGCTTACAAACTTAAGTTTGAGTATAAGAAAAGTGATTAGCCTAATCTTAAGTAGGTAATTGCGGCTCGCTAAGCTTTTCCGCTCACTTTGTGCGTATTCTTAGGGACTTATCGTGAGCGTTAATTAATCGATTACCAAAAATATTTTTGTTTTCATTCCTAATAAATACTAAAAAATTTAATTTTCCCCAAAAAGAATCTTCTCAATCTCAAATTCTTTTATGTATTATTCGGAAAAGCTAAAAATATTCTTCTCATTCCTCTTATTTGTTTAATTCTCAATTTCCTCATCCTCGATAAAGTTTAATTCTTATGGCGCCTAATCGTTCAAAATCCCGTTATGCAATCAAAGAGTGTTCAACTTTGGAAGTTGGTAAACTAAAGAGGGTTGTTAGATTGGAAATTTCAAGACCAAATCATTGTTCCTGTCGTACGTCTACTTTTCAGCATTGTTGCTCGATTTGTGTGGAAACCCCGGCAATGGTCCGTTACTGTCATGGATGTATCTTTTACGTACGGATATTTTAGGAAAAAGATTTGTTTACATATTGTGTTGATAATGGAGTTTTCCAAAACCTTCAAGATACTCCCGAGTCATCCAATGACAATACCAACGTTGTTAATGCTCCTCGTGAGCCAAGCGTTGTTGATCAAGACCCAGGTGGGGTTATTACCACAAGATCCTCAAAATCGAATCATAATTGTTGTTTGTGTGCTGTTGATTCATTAAATGGGATTTTTTGTCAAAAATGAATTTGTGGATCTTGTGGAAAAGGTGCTCATTTCGGTTACAACTGTCCACCAAAAGTTCCGATTATCTCTAATCCAGAACAATGCAATCAAACCATTAATGAACCCCCACAGATTTTGCCAATTGTTCACCCGATACGCAATTATGAAGCTGAAAATTCATTCGCTTATGTTCCAAACCCGAATTCTTTCTATACTTCTCTAAAATTTTCTTACCCACCTCCACAACCCCAGTTGAGTATTACTTGGTGTGAGTTGTGTGATAATGCTCAGTATGGTTTTATGATTTGTCATCCACAGTTCGTTTGTCTCATGACAGGAGCAGTGTTTCACATCCATATCTTTAGTATAATATTATCTACAAATATTCACCGAGTTTTTCTCAAGAATAATCTTTGTTTTTGTGCTTATTGACGGGGGTCCTCATCATGATTATCTATGTTCATTATCCGATCAATGAAACTTGCTATAAACCTAATCCGAGTTATGATTATTCCGGTTTTTTGACACCACCAACCCACGCAAGACTCCGACTCTCGATCATCATGGAATTCTACAAATCCTTAATAAAGTGGAAAGAAAAATTTGAAGAGATAATAGAGATGGAGAAAGAAAATAGAGGATATGAGTATCGAGGAAATGATGCATGAACAGCAATTGGTCGATAGAGAAATTAAGGGAATAATAAATGATTTGGGTTATAAAAGATTTCGAGGCGAGGAGATTGATGAAGAATATGAGAGAGATTGTGAGATTAGAATTCGAAAACTTAAGCAAGATTTTAATATATGGGGAAGCGAAGTTCGAAAAAAGGAGAAAGCTTACGAAGATGAAAAGTATGCTGCTGCCTGTCGTTACATGCTTTCTATTACTTGTGATGACGAGGATGATTATATTCCTTCAGGAGATATTATTGCTCGATATTCTACATCAATCACACCCGACTTACCGATCGAGGAGTCCGAGAATTCTCTCATAATGGGGGATGAGCCTCTTAGCACTATTCCGGCAACGGAATCGGACGAAGTAATAAAGTCTAGTGTTGAGAATGCAGGACTATTGGTCCCAATACAAGTGAGTTCGAGGGTTATTTCCGACGATTACGAGTGATGTGCCTACTGGTGTTAATAATTGTGTTAATGTTGGAGTCCCGCTCTTCTGGAATCTTTGATTAACCGTGATACTTCGATTGTTTATTCTTCTAAGATCGACCCTATTCTCGAGGAGTTCGCCGATGAACTCGCTCATATTGCTCCAATTCCACCGGGAATTGTTGAAGCAGATTTTGATCCAAACGATGACGATTATGATGACAATTTTTATGATTGTGTTGATATTGAGGAGGACGGAGGAGAGATTGATCTCGACATTTCTAAGATCGTTGACATTTCTCTTCGGGAGAAATTAGTCGAAAGTTATCTTTTAATTGAAAAGATTAACGCTTTAATCTCTCTCCCTCCTATTCGATTTTCTCCGATATTTATGGCCACTCCTCTACCTATAATAAATCCCCGTTGTGGATATTGATTTGCCTTTAGAGGAGGCGAATGTGCTTAGTTTTTCGGATGACTCGATGATTTTTCCCGAGTATGAGTCATTTACTTTTGATGATGAGCCCGTGATGGCTGAAGTTAATGTTTTTGATGAAATTAACACTAGTGAACTTTCTTACCCGGGTATAGGTGAAATGATTGTTTTAGATGGAAGAGGAAGATTCCTTCACATTCACTACCGATATTTTTACCATTTGTCTCACTATCCGAGGTTTTTTACCCGTATCTTACTCCACGGTGGAGTGAGATACAGTTTTTAACCGGGTTTTTTTGTTATGATGCTTTTAAGGATAAGAGTTCAAAAGAGTTAGCTCCATCTAAAGCTCTTTTGACTCTTAATGTTTTTGACCCACCACACCCACCCTTAATGACCTTTAATGTTACCAAAGCATTTTTCGGGTTCTCATTTTCAACCTTGAAAATCTTTTCTAAAAAGTTTTATGAACCCGGAATCAAAAATGCTACGGTATATCTTTCATCCTTAGTTTGGGGAGGTTTCCACCTCTTAGATTTTCTTCACCATTGCTATTATCCACCATGAAAAAATATTTGGGGAGGAAAGAGTCAAGCGAAAGGGGACTCTATTATAAACTAGCGCTGCGTGGCGGCACCCCATGATATCCTTTTATTTTCTTTTCATTTTCTTTCTATTTTTCTTTGCTTCCCCAAGGACAAATTAATTCGGGGGCGAGTATAGCTTGTACTCGGTTAACAAAAACTAAGCCGTTTTAGAGATGTTTTTGAGCTAACATGTTTAAAAGTAGAGAGGTTAGCTTGGTATTTTCGTTCTCTTGTTGGTTTTTGTTTGTGATTTTTGTCCTGGTTTTTCCGGTTTTTGAAGATTCATGGTCAATATTGTGGAAGACAAAGCAATCCAAATTTCCATCGGATGGTCTCTATCTTTTTCATAATAAGGAAATTTTTTTTCTCTTATCCTTGTTCTGTATCGAACTAACATCTATTCTTCTTGGCATGGACTCATAGAATTTTCTGTTAAAGATTCCTTTTGACCCTTATTTTTAAACTTTGAGGACAAAGTTTCATTTTAGTTTGGGGAAGGATATCTTCGATATTGACTTGCACTTCACGCAACCTTGTTTGAATCTTTTTGAATTACCTTTTTGAGAAAAGTGGAAAATTTTAAATTTTTGCTTACAAGAAAAGCTCAAAAGAAGCTTAGTTGAGGTAAAACACACCTCTTTTGGTAGTTAGTCCGCTGGTGAGAAAGATAATTGGAGTTAATTTTGACTTGACTGGGGTGAAAAATGCCCTAGCTAGTTCTTTAACCTACCTTTTGTAGGGCCAAGCTTCACAAATCCTATGCTTTGGGTTTTAAAATGTGAAGAACAAGAACTGATGTAGTTAAATATAATGTGTATTTGGTTTAAGCAAGGTTTATTTGGAAAACTAAAGTCTTTGAATGATTTGTGTCTTTTTACTCCCATAAGCTCTTAACACATTATATCATAGTGCTCTTTTTAATTTTAGCTAAGTCTAACCAATGTCTTTAGAAAAAGTCTTACATTTTGAAAAAGAATTCATTTTAATATGTAAGTAAGATTTTTGGTTTCAAATTTATAAGTTGATTTTCTAAAGTGAAAATTTTCCATTCATCAAAAAGATAATTATAAAAAGAATGCCAATGAAGCATTTCTAATGCAAAAGCCATTTATTTTGTGCCATATGAAGCATTCGAAAAAAATAGATAACAAAAGCTTATATGTTGTTTTTAATCTTTGGCGTTTCCTTGTTGAGTAGCAAGACTCGGATGGTTGGTCGCAACTTAGGTTTTTAAAAAAACTCTAGTACGTGGAATCAGATTACGTAGGCAATTCATCATAGGTGAAGCGCGCTAGGTGATTGATTGCAAATAAGGGACTTTGGATTTAGGCTTTGTGGAAAGGTGTTGTCGCGATAACACACAAACGTTAGCAGCGGAGTGGGGGTTCGAACTTAGAACACCGGTTGTTTGTTGCGATATCTATTTTGGGAGAAAGGCCTAAGTAGGGGTTCTCTAATCCAGAACAACATCCTATTGCAACAAGAAAATAAAAAAAATTTATAGTACATGGAAAAATAAAAAGAATGGTTTAAAAATATTTCATTTTCATCAAATCAATTTTTAAGTTTTGTTTCCGAATCTCTTTTAGCGTTTGCGTCGAGATTATCTTTGTTATTTACTGGTGAGCTCACAAGGTCTTATTTTAAAGGCTTTGGATAGATTTAACTATGAAGAGATAAATTGATCTATATTGAGTTAAAAAAGGAAGTGCACACATTCTTAATCATTAATTTTTTTCCTGGTGTGAAAAGTTCACAGTTATAAGTATAAGAGCTTTAGCATTTAGAACTGATATTGTCAATATCTTGTTTATTAGCTTTGTTTAGTCTAGTGAAAAGTCCAAGGATGAGAATTTTCCTCATTTGTGCTTCTATTAGCGGGAGTAGCCTTTTTCAATGAGCTGAAAAAGTTTGCAAGTTGCAATGATTGCAATATTATTCGTGTTTTTTTAGAGATTAATTGTTGTAGAAAAAAAAGCAAAAGTTGTTTAAAAAAGGTTGATTCTTATAAGATGAAAGCATGGGCATTTTGGAAACTTCTTAGTTCTACAAAAAGTGTAACAATTCATAATATTGCGTGAGGACACGGAAATCCCTTTAGTTTGGGGATTTTGATATTTGCTTAATTGTATATGTAAATTTGCTGGGAATTTTGCCAAAATTTTAGCCATAATAATGCCAAAAGAATAAGAATAGTGGGCTTTTGTGCTAATTGTGCTGGTAAGGATTGAAGAGTCAAAAAGAAGCATATAACGATCAAAACCGACAAGGAAACGAAAGAGACAAAAACAAGAGTGAAGAATCAGCCAGGATCAAAGACCGGATCAGGCCGACAAGCAAAAGGAAAGTCATAAGCTCAAAATAAATTAAAGGGGACAATATGACAAGTGTTCAAAGAATTCAAAGGCTTTTTGAAGTTTTAAAGTCAAAGGGACAGTTTGCCAAAGAGTAAAGTGTAGGTATAAAAGAAGAAAAAGTGAGAAAGAAAACAACATGGGCTGAAATTGCCATTTTCAAAATATCTTTCTAACTACACTTTTGGTTCCGGGATATAGCAAGGAACATTTATGCACAATTGTCTTACAATTCCAACAAGCCAAGCCGGGTCAAACATCAACTATCAGACTATCAAACCGTTTTTCCCACTACTTTTGCCCAACAAACCCAAGATCGTCCCAAGCCTTCCCCGCTCCACTATAAAACCTAGCCCTGCTCATACACTTTCCCCTCATCACCTAGACCACGTAGCATCCATCAATTGGATCAAACACCTCACTCTTCTCATCCAACGGCTAGAATTAAGCTCGAAATTGATCAAGGGCTGTGATTAGGTGGAACATTCAAGAAACTCTTCCTCCTCTTCCTCAACTCTCTATAAATAGATGCTGAGGGTTCACTTTTAGAGAGTTTTAGTTTTTGTTTTTTAGTTTTTAATTTTTTTTTACCTTTTAAGCATTTTTTTAAGCATTTTTCAAATTCAGCACTTGTACCTTTGTTAATTCAGCTTGTACCTTACGAATTTGAGCAATATAATTCAGTTTTCAAGTTTACTTAAGCTTTGATTTCAATTTTAAGCAAATTTTACTAAATAAGCCCTCAATAAGCTCATTTGAGCTTATTACTCTTCATAAGCTCAATCTCAGTTCAAATTCTGTTTTTAGCAATTCATTAACTTGTTCTCATCATTTTACATTCATCATGACCACTTAAATTCATTTGATCAAGTTTTGGCAGCTTAAAGAAGTAATAAGCTAATCACAGCTTATAGAGTTTGGTTTAGAGGCTTTGGAAATAGCCACAATTAGGTTAGATTTGGAGCCAACTCATCTATAGAGTGGCTCTAGTTCTGAGACTCCAAAAAGTCAGGTTTAACTTTCTCATTTCATTTTAGCATTTAAAAAGCTTAATTCATTCTAGCTTATTCATTTGTAGTCAATTGTTTAAAACTGCTTATTTTGCTTAAGATTAGATTAGAGATTCTATATTGTTAAGCTTTCTAAGTAAGAATTCATTTTGGTTTCATAAACTCACTTTTCATATTAAGCTGTGATAATAATAGTACAAGCCACTAGAGGAACTAGCTTATTATCATTAATAAGCTAGGCATTTTAAGGTTTAAACAGCTTTCTTAGTTTAGTTTAAATAAGAGTAGCTAAAAGATTTTATCACTTAAGCTTTTTATAAAAGAATCTTAGAGAAAGATTAAAGTTTAGACACTTAGTTTAAGGTGTGTTGGGAATAGGCTTCATTGGGACTATTAAAAGTCAAATGCATCTTGTTAAATTTTCATTACAGCTGTGATTAGTCATTTTAACAAGTGTTAAGCAGGTTTTAAAGTTAGTTAAGATGATTTAAATAGTTTAGTGTTTAAAAGTCTAAATTTTACACCAAGGGCAGGTTTTAAGTTTTTTGTGGGGTTAGCATTTAAAGAACTTATGCTTTCTATGTTTTCATTTTTGGACAATATAGGATTACAGTATCAAGTGAGTTTGTATAAGAGAGTTAGAGCTCAAAAGTTAGTTTGCATTTTTGTTAAATGCTAATGATCAGCAGTTGATTGCTAGCAAATTCTACCACTTTTTCATTTCTATTACTTGTAATCTTTGATTAAAACTTAGCCTTTTTCTTTTTAAAATCCTTTAGTATACATCTTAAGCTACATTAAGTTTCCTTTGTTTTCAATTTTCATCAAATAATAAGCAAGATATAAGCCAAAATGTAAAAAAAAACTCTTTGAGCCTTAGTTTCTGTGAACAGCAGCTACAAGCTAGATTTTTAGCTTATTCTTTTGTCAAAAGTTCAAGTCGTCTTTATTAAAGTTGTAGGAATTAAGCTCCTTTTTAACTTTGTAGTTTTAAGATTTTGCTGAAAAGCACTTATTCAATAAGCCAAAATAAGCCACAAGCGTAGGGTTTGTTTGGTATTTTTGTGAAAGATAAAGGTTTCCCGTTTTTATTAAAGTGTAATTTTCTAAAGTTACCCCGCCTACCCTGTTCTTTCCTTTATTGCCATTTCTACCCTGTCCTTCTTAAATAAATAAAATAGATTTAATTTTTAGTTTTTAGTTTTATGAAAATTAGGGTTTTGTTTTAATTACACAAATTAGGGTTCAATTAGCCAATAGAAATTGGGGCTTTTCATTCCATTACATTTCTGCACCAATTTAGCATTTTAAAACCATTTTTCTACATTTTTCCAATTAAATTTGTATTTTCTAGAAATTAAAATAGTCTTTAGTTAATTACTTTTTCTTATAAAATTCATAAAAATTAGAAAAATAGTTGAAAATTTTTGATTCTTTTTGGAATAATTTTCATTTTAAATCTAGTATTTTTGAAAAATAAAAGAAAAATTTTAGTGTAATTTTTAGAAAAAGTTTATTTTTGTTAATTCATTAATCTTATGAAAATCATAAATAAAATTCAAAAATAATAAAAATTCTAATTCTTTTTTCCTAAAATTTTCATTTGAAATTTGTGAATTTTTAGGTATAAAATTGTTAAAAAATGTGCCTTAGTTTTTAAATTTCAGTTTAGCTCGCGTTTTAATACGTTTTTGTGCATTTAATTTCGTGTTTTCCATTGTTTTTAGTTTGTGTATTAAATTTGTAGTCGGTAATCAATCATTAATATAATCTTTTACTATTCTTAAAATCGAATCCGAATTATTACTACATTCTCATTTCTCGATTTGTTGGGACACGACCGAGAAAAAAATACTTCCCCGGATACAAAATATACGAATGTGTTTTCTTTTGGTGAGATTTTTTACCTTATCTATTTCTCTTGTTTCGGAAAGTAGTATTTTGGTAAAAGGATTTCTTACAAGATTTATACTATAAGTATAGTGAATTTGTTTTTTCTACACCAAGATTGTTTTACTTTTGCTATGGAATCAATACATACACATATAATTAAAAAGCCTATAAATTTATGTGTAATTAAAAGTATAGGCCGTTACAAGTAATGATTTCATTGCTTATTATAAATCTTTTGTAACATCTCATTTATCATCATGTAACCTCAATACTTGTAACGGTTATTCTTAAGTACTTTATAATGTATTTAGGACTTTGTATAAAAAAAAGTTTTAAAAAAATTAAGACAAAAAACACTACTTAATAAAATTAACAAATTATTATAGATTTGTTTTGCTTTTACTATGGAATCAATACATACACATATAACTAAAAGCCTAGAAATTTACGTGTCATTAAAAGTATGAGTCGTTACAAGTAATGCTTCCATTGCTTATTATAATCCCTTTTGTAACATCCCATTTATCATCATATAAACTCAAAACTTGTAACAGTTATATTAATGATAAATAAGTGATTTAATGAGAAAAATATGTAACCACTATATCAATATTTGTAACATATAAAACTGAAAAAATGTTATTGATATACATTAAAATGTCAGTTATAAATCTTAATATAAAAAAACTTATGGTTTATGAAAGAATCAAAAAGCTACAACAACAATAATATATTCACACACAATAAATTAATCATCAACATTTCTTCCGGCCCTTTGAACTCACCCAGTCCAGCGCGGAAAACTTAATTATATCGGGACCCCGGCGCCTGAAACACGCGGGTAAGCGTCTATTTAACTTATCGTTTCAAAGATGCTACTTATGTTCCATTCTTTCGTTTGGACCTTACGTTTATTTGGATATGAAATACTTTGCATTGTTATTGCTTAAAGTTATTTTAGTTTAAATTATCATTTATTTGTACATTTGTTGTTAAAAATACATTTAACCGAATAACATTTGCTCGTCACAAAATATAGTCAATGGGTATAACGCCGGTTGCGCGGGTTACATTGCTTAGTTCAACTTTGGGGTATCCTAGTTTCCTAAATTATATTTAACATTTAATATTCTACATTTTTAAATTAGGATGCTAAACTTTTAATATGGTAGTATAGATATGCTATTCCACCAAAAATAAAAATAGGGTAAATTACGCTGTTGGTCTCCAAACTCCACCCCGTTTGCGGATTCAGTCCCTCGTTTTGAAAATCGGTGGAAATGGTCCCAAAGCATGGTCATTTTGGTGCGTGTTGGATCCAATGTTGATCGGATCGTTATATGTCTTCGTTTGAGTTGAATTCTCCGATTGGGTAATAGTAATGAGTAAAATACATTTATCCATGTGGTTGCGTTGACCGCGTATATGGTCCTTTGACCGAAAATTATGCACGTCGTCCTTAAATGGGAAACGTTTTCCGTCGTTGGATCCCTCACTCAACGGTCTTCATTTACCTTAACTGTTTTTTTTCCACGTGTGATACCATAATAAGGGTAATGTTGTCTTTTTGTCCCATCATTTTATTACACCTTAATAACAACCTAAATTTTTATTCTTCACTCCATCTTCTACTTTTCACATATCGACCTCCATAATACTCCTCCACTTTTTCCTACGAAACTTTCCGACACTTTTAGCCCTCCACAACAAAAAAGATTCAGTAACAATTACAATATTTAAAAAATGCAAAAACTTTATCAAAGTCTTAAAACATATCATTTGTTCCTCTCACTAAACCTAAATTACTCCTCTTTCTCTTTAAATGCACCACCATCCCCACCTTAAAAAATTTATGGCCGCCACATCCGCGCTACCCTATCAATCTATAACAATGGTGATCGGATTGGGAACCTATCAAATTGTTTTTTATACCTAATTTGAGGTGTATTAATCAAATGAATATAATGGCTTCGGGACAAATTTATCAGATCGTGTTGGTCGTGCTTGGTTTTTGGGTGTTCGCATGTGGCTTGTTCGGCTGGAATTTGTGGTGCTGGTCCATATGAATTGTTTGCTTCAAAGTTTAATGGTTTATGGGTTTGGTTTGTTTGAGATTTAGGGCGACGAGAGGTTTACATGATGGTGGTTATGTTTTGAAGATGAAGGTGGTAGTGGTAAGATACTGGATATGGAATGAAAGAGACGGTGGATATGGTAAATTAAGATTTGATGATGAAGATGATGAGAAAGGGTGTGTGTGGTAGTTGGGGTTTTAATAATATTTATTATTTGTTAGTTTTTAAAAGAAAAAATATACAAATATACTATTATACCCTTCTTTGGATATCATGTAGAGTGACTAACAGCTGTTAATGAAGACTGTTTAGAAAGAGGGACAACGGCGGAATATGTTTCCCACTTATTGACGGGAGGTGCTTTTTTTCGGTTCAAAGTAGGACCCTAGGCTGACGGTCATCGCAAAAATCACTTCTTAGACGCGATAAACGGTGTAGTTTCTCTAATGTAATTTGCCCATAACGTTTACTTTATTCATTGGTCCCTCACCAACCAAAATTTACAAAATAAAATTACTACTCGTTAATTTTACAAAATTTCTGTTTTTTTTTCCCATTACAATTTAGCTTAAGGACCTATTATATTCACTTTTAACCAACTCTCGTCACAAAAAACATTATCTCTCATCATATCTTACTCCTCAGCCACAACTCAAAACTCAACATATTCCTTATATCTCTTTAAGATTTAATCTCCAAACATTTGGTTTTCAATTGTGTACATATTTAATTTTTTTCTTTTTTGTTTTTTGCTCTATTTTAGTCCGATATGAATAAGCATTCAGCTTTTTTATTTCTCTTGATATTCATAAATTATCACCCTTTGACTTTGAGCCTAATTTTAGATGCTCAATGCCACATACAACAATGACAACAACCTCACCACCTTCCTTCAATTACACCTCTTGCCTCACCTATATCCAGTACAACATCCATTAATACAATCATTAATTCATACTCCTCCAAACACCTCAAATATCTCATATATTCATATTTCATTTCGGTTCTAAATCATGATTCGGGTCGGGTAAATCGGTTGTTTACATACACACGGAGTTGTTACAGTCTACATCAAATGAATCCAAATCACAACAACGACATCAGTAGAATACAACACAGGAGATGGCTTGGATTTTTTTGTTTTTGTGCGTTGTTAGTTCCTTAGGCTATAACCGGTGGCGGCGGAATGATTGATGGCAGCCAAAACTTATTTCACAATGGCTGAAGATGGTGGATCAAGAAATACCATTTTGGATAAAAAAAATTGCCGATATGCGCCGTGTTGATATACATTGATCAAACAACAACAACAACACCAAGATCGGATCTAGATTTATCTCTTGTGAAGTGGGGCCCACATAAATGGTATGATTTCTCTGAGCAACCCATTCTTGGGATAAGAAGACATAGTAGTAACAAGTATATACTGTTTCTAGATTCCGGTGGACCTACCAGTACAGGATTTTTCCGATGATACCAATTTGAGATATGATAGATACTATTTCAGGAAAGAACAAGATCTGGGTGTTAAAGAAGATATGTTTCTTGATGGAAATAATAAAAATTTGAACTAATAGGCTACCTAATTTACCAATATGGACTAAAATCTAAACGTTTACAACATTGAACATGCGGGCCAACCTTTTTCTTCTTTATTCTTGTTTTCTTACATGTAATATATTAATGAAATGAAAGTTTATTAATAAAAAATAACTGAGTATGTGGATGACATTTCTCCACATAAAAAGTCATCACATCTACAAACTACCCTACATTTGTGATCAGAGGTAATAGAAATTGATAGTTATCCATACTTTATTCTTTTTGTAGATCTAAAATATCTCAAAAGACACACATCTATATTTTTTGGTACGTGACTTGATTATCCAAGCTTCGTTCGATTCATGTATAACCCCTCACACCTTTAATCTCAACCTCGAACGTATGATGAACCTGAAGATGTTTATGAAAAAAGTCATTATAGACAAGCGCGAGTTGTCTTCAAGCGCACCTGGGTTCAAACGCGCCTAGATGTTTATTTCATAAACGTGCTGTAACACCCACAAAAATCACAACGCAGCGGAATACCACTTGGGGTGCTACTTCATAGTCCATACTCATAAGTTACAGAAAACGACCTCAAAAGAGACGTTTAATAAAATGTCACATTAAATTTAGTAAAAATGTCAGAGTTACACAGGTTCCATTTATAATGTATTAGAAAACATTGTCAAAACCATTTGTCTAATGGTATAAAGTTATTAAGTTTCAAATATATATCCGCGCGTGGTCAAATGCTCCCGATCGCTCACTAGCAATATGTTAACCTGAGAAAATACATGCTAAAACGTCAACAATAATGTTGGTGAATTCATAGGTTTAAGTAAAAGCAGTGTTGAAATAATTTAAGTAATATTTCAGTAGAAAAAAAAGAAGCGTTACGATATATCAAAGTACTATTTTCTGAAATCTAAGTAGTGATTCAATAAGTCAAGAAATGCTGATGTAATCAAACAGTTTAGTGGACCACAAGATTTAAGTAATAGTGGACTAAGTACATATTCCGAAGTCCAAAACAAAGAATGGCAGACCATGTACGTATTCCATGGTCCGAAATAGGTATTATTGCACTAAGCTCATGACCCCGAAGCCTTAACTGTTTGTGCCCCTAATAAATGTAGGATGTTCTGCCAAACACCCCAAAGAATACCTCAAATGTTAAATGCACCATGGCCAACTTGTGACCAGAAATTCCAGGTGGGGATTTGCTCAGTCCGTTAATCTTCCACAACCACTTCTGCGCTCACAACATTTAGCAACTGTACGGTTCATGAGTGATGGGGACTTAGACTGGGCTGTGTGGTAAGCTTATGCTGATATATTCAGGAAACAATCTAGATGCATACAGTTTAAAACACTTGCGTCACATAGTAAAACAATCAAGTTAAAATTCCGTTTCAAATTTAGGTATTTCAACGATTCAAATCATGTAAGTTAAACCAATCAAGCTTTAGTTAAACCCATAGCGAGCTATATAAATGAGTATGTAAACCAATTTGTAAACAATCATGTAAATGCATTTGTAAACAAGCATGTTCTCACCCCAAAAATATATATAAAACATGTAAAACGTGGGGCTATAAACTCACATTGATGATGAAGAACGATTGACAGATAGGCATCTAATATGCACCACACGAACGGAAGACGAAGCGGCTCGATCAAGAAGTTGCAGCTTAACTTAACTGCTAAGTCTCACTAGCCTAAGATAATGTATTTGGGTTTCCCGATGAATGGTTACGTCAACGCGTCACGTTGATAAAAGATTTAGATTTAAAGTTGTAATAGTTTGGTGGTTGGTTAAATAAATACTTTGAAAAGCGAACGCAAAGTATGTAATATATTCTGTATATATTACATATGAAAAATGAACCCTTATATAACTCATACCGTGAATTATATAACAAAGACAAACAATCCAAAGATTAATGTGACGTATATAATGCTTTGCAAGTATTATATAAAAAGTGTGAGTAAATAATCGAAACCAATTATTTCGACACCAATTTAATCAACAAAAAGTCCTTGCATAAAAGTAGACACACGTCTTAAAGTTATGAATTAAACAATCGAAGTTTGTAAAGCTTTTACAAAAGTTATGATTTTACCTTCTGGTCAGGAATTTATAAAATAATATTTTATAAATTAATCTTTCGTCTTATTGACGGATCGTAGCTAAAAATCGTTGTCTCACTTGTAAAAATATAGTTTTCGTTCGTTGTCAGGTTATTGTATAGTTATAATTTAATATATCTTTAAAATATAACTTAGTCCCTTTATCGGTTTCTAAAATAATAGCAGTTTCAGCGAATCATAAGTAAATATAGAAAATTATATAAATTTCGTCATGACCTTTCCGGTTATATAACGTTTTCCATATTTATAAAATCTAATGTTATTCCACTTTTCAAACAAACCGTGTTGCAATATCCACGTGTTTTAAATATATATTTATATATATTTATAACTAAACAATTTAATATATATTACGATTATTTAACCATTAACCACCACTTAGTTCCGTTTTATTATTTATAAAGTCTTGAAATATAATTATGAGTCCATTTTTGTAAACCAAACTCACCCTATGTTGTTTCGTTAATCCACAACGCACCTATTTCTGCTGAACCAACCAAACGCACCCTAACCGGTTTCATGTTCAACCAAACACACCCCTTAGTGTTTCTGTCCAAACCAAACACACCCTAATGGTGGCTGCCCCAACCAAACGCCCCCCGTGGGCTGTTAACCGTCGAAACAAACACCCCCTTGGGCTGCCAATCCCCGAAACCAAACACCCCCTTTTGCTATAAACCATACGCACCCCTTTTTGGTGAAAACCCAGTCAACAAACACCCCTTTATGGTGGTGGCTGCCACCCACCGCATCCCATGGTGGTGGCTGCCACCCCCAAACGAACACCCCCAAACGAACACCCCCTTGGCTGTAACCCCAAAACGCACCCTTTTTGTGGTGTTATAATAAACCACAACGCACCCTACTCGATGAAAACACAAACCCAACGCACTCTACCCGGCTGAAAACCCAACGCACCCTATCTGGTGGTTTGACCCGACACCCCTTTTCTGCTGCCGTGGAACCACCGAATCAAACACCCTTGCGTGGTGTTGTGGGCTGTCAAACGCACCCTTGTAGTGTCTTATGACTGCCAAACGCACCCTACTTGGGTTTACACGAACCAAACGCACCATTGGTGCCTGCGGTAGCCAAACAAACGCACCCTTGCGCGTTAGGCCTAACCCCACACGCTCTCCCCGGCTGTCCCGAAACTAACGCACCCCTTGGTGCATTTATAACCCAAACGCAGCCCTTATGGCTGCTGACCCGGTTCCAAATGCACCATCTCGGTTGTAAACAACAAACCGAACGTACCCTTCTTAGGTGTCACCACAATCGCGACGCACCCGGTGAGTGTTACCACCAACCCGACGTACCCCAAGGTGGCGGTGATGGTGGTGTTGGCTGCGGTGGGACAGCAGCCGGAGAGGAAGGGGAGCTGCCGTCGTCGGTCGAACAGGGGGGGGGATGTGACACGCGTGAGAGAGAGTGAGTATGGGGATCGGGTAGATCGGGTCACGAGCAACATTTTTGGGTTTGGCCGGAAAAGCCCACCGGAAAAGTTTTCCGGCGGCGGCGTGGTGATGGCCGGCGGTCGGTGGCCGGTGGCCGCCGGAATTTGAGAGAGAGAGATGAGAGTAATATAAATGTGTGTGTAAAATTTTGAGATGGAAATGAAATTTTTGTAAAAGTTTTTGTATTTATATAAATGTTTTAAAAGTTAAAATTAATTGTGACAAGTTATAAATAGATGGGGGTTAGTTTCGTAATATTTTCACAAGGGCCAAAAGTGTAACTTTTGGGAAACTTTTATAGAATATTGGTTCGGGACTCGTTTGAGTGACTTAACGGATGTTTCAAATCACAAAACATGCGCTATTGTTTTCCAAATCATTTTTCCAATAAAAATGAGTATTTACACGATTTTATTTCATAATTGTTTCATAACATTTATTTAAAATGTTTGTTATTCATTTATATATTTTTCCGATAAACTTTATCCGTAAAATGAATTTTAACTTCAATAATTGCGTTTTTAACAAACGTTTTCGATTAACAATATAATTAATTATAGTCATTAATTATTTTTGTCCGTACTCGTTTCTGAACCAAAAATCTGCAGGCATTTCAGTCACCTTCTACTGTTTTTCGGGGTCTCGGTCAGAACGAAAAAAGTTGGTCAGGAATGTCGTTTTTACATCAAATTGCATTAGAGTACGAATAATGAAAACGGAATATAGCGGCTCGATTTGATAAATCAACCTAGGAATAACTTATATCTCCTTTAAAATTCCGAAAATACTCGGATGTTACATTAATACTTGATATTGGCAATGTGGGTTTTTTAAACAAAAAGGGATATTGGGATTTTGTATTATCAAGGGTTTATTATAAACGGGTAGTGGGCTGACCCGACCCATTAAATGGGTGCGGGTGGGCCCACTTAGTCTTCAAAGTATTTTTGGGTTCGGTTTTTTCATGCTCTTTTCAACTCCGTATCTCGGGGTTGACTTTGACTTCGTCCTGACTTCATTAAATGCACAAACGTTGTCGAGTCGATATGGAAATGTTTGTTTTAGCTTCGTTTTCAATCCTTTTGTGAATATCCGGTACCTGCACAGTACAAACACAAAAACAAGCATATATATGGCATTTTATGTGCGTTTTTGGTCGTTTAGGGTTGTTTTATTAAGTAAAAGGTATGTGTAATTACACACATACCAGATATATTTGTGATAGTGTTCCATCGATGATATTGTCATCTACTCCCGTAACAAAGAAGAGCACGCAAATCATCTGAGAATAATGCTAGAATTACTCAAGAAAGAGAAGTTGTATGCCAAGTTCTCCATGTGTGATTTCTAGATTCGTATCGTGCAATTTCTTAGACACTTAATTGATAATCAAGGACTTCATGTTGACCCCGCCAAGATTGAAGCAGTTAAGAATTGGACATCTCCTACTACACCCACAGAAATACGTCAATTTACGATAGGACTTGCCCGTTATTATCGGAGATTTATCAAAGATTTCTCGAAGATTGCAAAGTCTTTGACTGAATTAACCCAGAAAAACAAGAAGTATATCTGGGGAGAAAACCAAGAGTCAGCTTTCCAACTGCTAAAATAGAAGCTATGTAAAGCTCCAATCTTAGCATTACCAAAAGGAAATGACGATTTTGTTGTTTACTATGATGCATCCCATCAAGGTCTGGGAGCGGTGTTAATGCAAATAGAGAAGGTTATTGCATATGCCATCACCGACAACTTAAGCATTTTTTTTTTTTTTTTTTTATGAATAAACTATACCAGTTAAAGATCTCGAATTAGGAGCTGTAAGTGTTTTTGCTCTTAAATTAAGAGACACTAGTCAGTATCACCAATGTACTGTGCTGCACTGATCATAAAAGTCTTTAAGCATAGGTACCTTGTATGGCCGAAAGAGTTAAACATGAAGACAACATCCGTGGCTAGAATTTCTTATAGATTACGAGTGTGAAAATTCGCTACACCCTGAAAGGCATATGTCGTACAGAAGCCATAAGCGGAAGGAACAAATCAGAGCCCGCCAAGTTAGATCATTAGTTATGACCATTCATCCAAAATTACCATCACAAATTCTCAAAGTTCAAACTGAAGCACTCAAAGAAGAAAACCTCAAAGCTGAAAAACGAACGAGAATGGACAAATCATTTGGAAATAGGATCTGAGGAACTCGTTGTGAGATTAATAACCAGAAGTCTGGGTTACGCACTGTTTGTGAATTCAAGGAAATCGGAGAGATCATGCAATGAGTCAGGGATAAAGGTGCTTAGAAAGTATGGCCATACACCCAGTTGCTGACGAAGGAGTGTATCGGGATGCGAAAGAAACTCTATTGGTGGCCTAACATGAAGGCATTCATCGCTAGATAGTATTGGCAAATGTTTGACATGTTGCTAGATTAAGCAAATGTCAGAAGCCATCCGCTTACTGGTGAGAGGCAACTCAGAAGACGTGTGCGCTAGTGGTAGGAAGTGGAAAGAAAGAACCATGATTTCATCACAAAACTACCAAAACATCAAACGACCATGACAGCGAATCTGGGTCATGTCGCGGCATCGCCAGTACAAAACCCACATTTTCATCTCTACCCGAGAGACTGATAGTAAGGGAAACCCGTTACAAGGGAAACAAACATTAAAGAAATATCTCGCCGGCAAGGCGGTGCCAATAGGCTATCGCGAGCGTCGAGAGTCGTGACAGACCATTAGCATATCCAGATTTGGTGCAATCATACAAAGGTGCTTTAGGTACTAAATTAGACAGATTACGGACAGTATCATCCGCGAACCTGAGTTGTGCAGAAGTGTGAAAGACCATCCAAAACACTTTCAGGATCTATGCATGCGAGGGCATGTGTTTATTAGATTAGTTAGAAGAAGTGATGTGAAGAGCGAAACGACATACCCGTTAGTGGAAGACGGTTATATTCTTGCCAAGGGTCGCCCGTAACCAGTGTCCAGTAGATAATGCGAGCACCCATTTAGAGTGCACTTTGGGTATGTCGAAAGGGGTGTAGTCACCTGGTTGCTTGGGTCCCAAGAGTAGGGTGAGAAGTAGTCAACGGTACGAACCGGAGAAATAATCCATGAAACGCACTAAAAAGGTGGTGTTAAAAGTACGACAACGGGGGCTTGCAAGCGCAAAAGATCGGCGCACGAAAGGGTGATAGACGCCAGATGTAAGAGCGAGGAAGCCTTATATGTCACGATATGCCAGGTTAGGCGTGATCATTTTGATGTGTAACATGACGTTCTCTGGGAAAGGGGTGATGGTTTTGCATCTGAATTCCGTGGAAAGACGAGGGAAGAGCTGTAAATAGCCGCCTGAACGGAATTGAGCATGACAAAGAATGGCCTTGAACGATTGGCCCATGGATATTAAACATGACTCCTGCAAGAGCTCGTAATGGTCCACAGTTAACATAAGCCAGCAGGATATACACGCTCTAAAGAAAAACGTACTCTGACGGAAGCCCCATGATCATTCAAGGTAAAGAGCTTCTCGTGAATGAGGAGAACAGCAACTTTATGTGGGAGAGAAACCAGAGGGCGTAGTTATGGATCAAATCAACAACTAAACAAATCGTATTCCGTATAGTCAAAGTTAAGGAGTGGAACGAGCGAGAGAGCAGTGAGTTGACGCAGAATTTCATTGAGAGCGTGTGAAATCAAATTCGGAGCCAAGTATCCCACATCTGTTTTCCAACATCTCTCCGGCATCCAACTAAAATCTCGAGACGAGATTTCTTTAAAGAGTTGGGACAGACTATGACAACCCTAATTTTTTCATAAATGGTCGGATTATCCTGCAGAAGTAAAATAGATGCATGTCAGTATCCATCTAGTAGATATAATAGCCAGCGTATTATTACGTGGGGAAATGTGTGAGTGCTTATATCTCAGAAATGCAACGCGGTCCGTTGGCGATAAGCTGGCGAGGTTAGCGGTGAGCTCACGGCAACCTCTACCTCGCTCCAATCTATAGGTCATTGAGAGGAAGAAACGGACCATATGAGGCACGATCCTATATGTGCGCGAGAGTTCGTAGAAAGAGCTAAATATCGATTTGAGAGCGCAGAGGTGGACAATAAGCCCTTGAGAGCGACATACATATTACAACGTTGATAGAGGAGAAGACGAAGACTTATGCATTTAAAGACGCGCGCGAGATACTAGCGAAGAACCCTGGTATAGATAATATTAAGTTATAGCGAACGAAAGAACAGTGCGATGTTGCAAGGCCTTCAAGCATGTTTAACAATGTGGCTTCAAAGCACGGAACATTATGAGAGAAACTTTAGCCCGACCTAGCGCGACACGAGATAGCCAGACGTTTTATAACGGCCCAATGTACAGTCAAGTAGAGTGATAGGATCACCGAAACAGCTGTTGGTATAGTGTTACGCCTCCTAAAGATCACTGTTAGGAGAACGATATCGACCGCGTATGTAGACACGGAAGTGGATAGCATTCAAGCGACGAGAAGTCAAGACTCCGTAGACACCCTAAACCGAATCCGTGGCGATTCAGACTGTAGAAACGGCTAATCTGAAGGGAACCGCGAGATCTCGACTAGACAAGAAGCCGCGTAACGACCCTAATTTCAGATTTAAACCTGAAACCTAAACTCCTAGAAGCCGAGTACGAATCCTAAAGAGCCTAGAACTCTAGCACTTCGAGAGCACCCTAGCAGCTTTAAATCCGAGCGGCGGACGCGAGAGAGCCTAGAACCGAAGCTATCCTATACCGCGTAACCCGAAGCGCGAATTAACGAAAGCCTAAGAGCCGAAAATCCTAGATATGTGACGCGCGTAACCCATTCCGACCCAGGGTGTAAACTAAGAGAGAAACGCCCAACCGTAGTCAGACGCTAGCACCTACGAATTAGCCAGCGACCGCGCGCAAGGGTGTCGCGCGCAAGAAGACAGCGACAAGCGAGCGCTGCCGCGCGCAGCGAGCCATCACCTGCCATCAGCCTCTGTAAGCTATCGAGACGCGCGACAGAGATTGTAGGGTTGTCCGAAATTAGATTTGTGGTGTGCAAGCCGTTAGACGCGCAGCGGGCGAGATCTTATCATTATGTGGGAGTAAGGCCTCCGATATCATTCAGACATCGGATCGCGCAACACCAGCGGTTGCAGCAAGAGATTCCTTATTACATGATCATGCAGACCAGCGAGATGACAAATAGTAGAAGAAGAAGACAAGATTAGGTCGCGAGATACTCGATACGTAATTGAAGCACTATAAAAGAGAGACGCGCATTTTTTAGGGTCGAGAACAGGAGATGGAAACGACGGATGCATATACATAGTGACCGAGACGTAGAGCAGGCGATAGAGCAGCCCCGCGTCCGACATGGCGACCGGACCCTGAATAACGCGATGCGAGACGAGATATGGCTGTTTGTGTACGAGAGCAGAGCGTGTGAGCTAATCTTACGTCGTTATCACGTGTAACTAGGAGCATTGAGCAATGTTAGGGGTGTGTATTAGCCAGAGTTGTGGGTAGCTAGTATGTGATGTAGGTTAAGTGTAGCGAGTCTGTCTGTGGTTTACGGCGAGTAGAGCGCGCGTCGCGCGATGACGAGCCACAAACAGAGGTGAGTAGCGAGATCAGTGGGGCGCAAGTGGAGGGAATAGCATGACAGATAGCCTGAGACTCAGGAGTAGAGATACGCATATAGTTCTATAGTATTTTTCATAGTAGGAAATCTCCAGTCGATTAGCGAGGTTAAACAGTATAGCGAGAAGGATAGATGGTGCAAGAGCCCGCCGAGCGAGCCGCATTCCGAGCGTGAAGGATATATATGAGCAGTAAGGATTGACCCCAAGTTGCGTGACATAGCGGCGTATAGGCACTTCACAGGATAGTACTTTTGTCGTCATGCGAATTCAGATTCCCCTACATAGAGTTAGGTTAAGGTAGGTTAGATCATGGCCTACGGGCGGACTCTTTACAGAGTCGATATAGACGATGGTTGGTTAAGCCAATAACCGCGCTATAGTGGGGTAGCGAGCGCAAACGTATAGCGCGCACCTGGCGGGATACGGAGGTGTGTGTTGAATATTCCGCACTTATATGTTGAGTTGTCCAGGATAGAATTAAATGTGCCTAGCTGGTCGCGGATAGGACGGTTGAGTGGCCGAGATCTTTCTCATGCAGAGGCTCCGTAGTTTAGTAGTGGAATATGCTCTGGTTAATTCAGAGAGCGGTATAGTGACTTGTGAGAAGACCTCGGAGTATTCTATGGCTGGGTCTATCTCTATCAATCACTTACATTTATAATGAGCTGGTACTTCTCCTACATGTGATGGTAGTGTATGAGGCGCTATAGCGAATCTCGGTGATTAGTACAGACCAAACTCCGATACATCTAAAATCGGCGCAGCTCTTTCGGTGGATTGGGCGCAGCATCCTGAGAGATGGCGATCGATTCACTGGGTATGAAGTACAATTATTAGAGCAGTATACGAGATCGGTTGATATGCTGAGGACACCTGTATGCTGGAGATCTGTGGCGGAGATAGATTACACATTGTGCTCTGATAGCTAGGTGAGAAGAGATACTACATTGTACGCGGTCTCTATCGTGAACACCGGGATATTATCTAGAGGGTTATAAAAATGTCAATGTGCGCCTAGCTGTCAGTTGACATCACGATGTATTCCACAAACTTGATGTAGGCGCATACAGTGAGCTCACCTATAATTGTAGCACGCGGTAGGCACTTACCTCGTATTTAGGACTTATTATAGTTAGCAGCCCAGGTGTTAGTAGCGGTCCAGTATGTATGAAGCGGAGAGGCTATAGCTGATGATGCATGGAGTGACGACTTGAGGACACACTCGACAGACGAGACGTGGTCTAGAAACAGTTGAGACTCACTTAGGCTCAGCGCGAGTATAGACATATGTATTCTAGACTGTATAGGGTTTCAGCCGTCTACGATCTCTCTGTCTGGGTGTGTACAGCTAGAACGAGCGTGGATCAAAGGTAATAGAGTCATATAATGTGTTAGATAAGCTTTAAAATCATCACTATCATTAGATCTCGGATGGAAGAGCGTACGAGCGTGAGGTATGACAGTGAGTAGTAAAGAGTACTGTGATATTGATCGTATAGAGTGTATCATGAATGACGCCTTTGTATGATCGGAGTACGCTGCGACAGAGAGGATGGTGTGTCGTCTCGTGACAGGAGGGTTGGTAGTGGTTGGGAGAGCGAAAGCGACGTCAGTCGTAAGTGAGCGAGGATGGAGTTCATCGCTGTTAAGATATCTGTATCAATCTGCGTGGTATATATGTATATACTAGAAGGTACACATAGTATATAGGAACAGGTGATGAGATAAGCTGAGCATTGGACTGTCAGGCCAAGAACACAGATGGAGAGATTCTCGTTTAGAACTTTAACAGATGTGTACAAGGTAGAGGAGAAGTTCTAGAACACAATGGCCAGCGGCGTGCATCGACGGGTGAGAGAGAGGCGCGCAATACGTAGTGAGAGTCTTCATCTCAGTGATCTACCACTCTACACCGGGTCTGCCTTAGCTGCGGAAGGCATATGAAAGCCACGCAAAGAAAGTTGAGAGGAGGGAGTGTGAACTGTGTCGGTAAAAGTATAGCATGCAGTAGAGAGAGAGGTGGGAGGACACTATGGTTGAGTAGTAGTCGCTACATGTTGGAAACGAGAGTTAGCTCACAGAGTGACTTACCGACATCAAGGAGGGTGACATAGTCACTGAGAAGTTGCACGGCTACGATAGGATTGAGAGATAGATATCAAGAGTACAACGTACATTTCTAGCTTCATCTTTTGAGATGAGAATAGATAGGCGAGTTCTTGCGAGTTTACACTATATGTGACTACTGGAGAGACACGCCGAGAGAGTTCACTCGGTGTGACAAAGAGTCACGCTCTCAGTCTAGGAGGTATTTATAGGACTAGTTTGTGAGTATGGAAGTCACATGGAGTCGTCTGACAGTGACGTATAGATATACGTGAGACGGGCAGTCATGTGTGCGATAATAGGACACACAGTGTCTGGTGGTGACATGTAGACAGGAGTACACTATATATGAGCTCATGTAAAGTTGAGAATGCGATGATCTCTAAATACTCTAGTTAGATGTAAGGTATGTGTCGTATGTCTAGAGAGTGTCTATATAATGAGTTTACTAGTAATCGCGACTTGCTCAGAAGATATCATCCTTATTTAGCGCGTCCGTACTGAGGTCTGTCAGACTAGATGCACTGACGAGATGGCACATCAGAGTTAGCGTATTGTTCTATGACAAGATAGCTAGGATTGATCATGAGCTACTGCGAGTAGAGTCAGCGGGAGAGCTGTTTGAACTGGCGTAGCTATATTGACGTGATCACTCACTACTATTAATTGTACAACGGTACTTCACAACAGTTGAACACACCATCGAGATAGACTCACAGATTGTGTTAGCACGATATAGGGATAGATAGATTAGTGATGATGGGCAGCGGCTGGAGTATAAGACACAATCTACAACTTTATGGAATTCACTATCATGTGAGACGCGAGTCTGATTTCGTGTCCTCACTTGTTGTGTAGCGGATGAGTGGCTGATATCCTATTAGAGAAGCATTAACTGTGAGATTCAGTCCTATTGTAATGAAGACAGAGTGATCGTCTTGTATTATATCGCTAGTTTATGACAGTACTTCTATAGTGGGTGCACAAACACATTATAGGAGTGCATCTTTATAGTGAGTGTATTGATGAGGCCGATGTAGCACTACTGGATAGGGGCAGAGATAAGAGGGTGCGAATTTTTCTCTCTGAGAATATGCTGCTGGTAAAATACTAGTCTTTTACAGACAATCTTTGGCGAATCAGCGGTACTTTACCTCTATCTCTTATATTATCAGTGATTGTATGTAGCCTCTATTGTAGCTTCTAATGGCCGAGGAATGTTCTGGTGGTCTTGTCATATGAAAGTTGGAGACTTTGAGTCGAGTTGAGCTCGACAGAAGTTAGAGACACCACACATCACTTGGAGGCAGGGGGCTTATCGTGTATACTTCAAGCAATAGGAGGAGTATGCAATAGCGTTCACTAGTGTGGAGGTCAGACGACAAGCTACATAAGTCGGCATTACGGAGTTCATACACTGATGTTTGTTAGGAGAGGAGAGGAGGTATGATGGAGACACACTTGTTGGAGTGTGTTATTAGAGTCAAGGAGCAAGATATCATTGAGAAGGTATATTGATGACTGTAGGAGAGTTGGGTATACACACGAAATGAGATATGGAGCGTATGATTCTATATATCTGTAGGTACAGAGTATGGTTCTACGGTGGGTACTACATGAGTGACATTTGGGATCTCGTGCTTTCATAGTTAGCGATGGAGACATTGTGCTCTCTATGATTTTATTGTGGTGAGGTAGATGACAGTAGGAACAGATCACATTACGGTCACTATTTTGCTAGATAATCCAGGTGGAGTTAACATAACAGTGATTAATACAGAATCAATCTGCATTGTAGTGAGAAGTGGTGAGTAGAGAGATAAGTGTATGTGTTGAGTCTGTGATGACGAGATGTTGTAGTTGGAACACAGTATGGTTAAGATAAGCTTATGGCAGTGTGTCATGTTTGGATAGCGTTTCGGAGTTATACATGTGGATTGTAGAGCCTTGAAGTTTGTGTGGATTGGCGGGGATTGGTGAACAATATGACGAGAGTACATGAGCACAATCAGAGAGTTTAAGAGTGGATCAGAGTGTGTGATGTCAGCGAGCATGTGAGGAAGATGCATGAGTCAATAGCTGTAAAAGTCTGATCGTATCTTCAAAAAGTGTATTTGGATAGACTCTGGGTGGTGCGCGTGTGATGGATTGTGCCTCACTGCTACTTGTAGTATGCAGTCAGATCTATATGGAGACAGATTCTCTTTCTACGGCAGGGTGGTCTGGACAGACACATGGGATTCTACGCTATAGACATATAATCAAATATTTAGACACAATAGACATTCATTGTGGATGGTGTGTAAGTGACACACATCTGACATCTGTTTAAGTGGGTGGCGATGTAAATGTAGTAGACATTAATCACAACAGTGTCACATGTGTCAGAGTAGGGTATACATATCTTAATATCAAAGAGGGGTAGTACGGTATTGGGGACATGTAGTATCACGTACTCTAGTATGACACGGTCTTGTATCTGCAATGAGGAGGTACTCTATCTTTCTCTAGTGCGCAGAGCTTGTCGTTGTGGTACACATCTAGTAAGACAACGGACTAGGTCACAGGACGCTGACAATGGATATAATGGAGGTAAGATCGCAGGTATATATGATTATGGAGGACACATAGAATAGAGTATACGATACAACTTAGTAGATGAGATTAAGAGGCACAAGGTGATTATACTTGATGATATGGTAGGTGTGCACAGTGACATTAGTGATTTATGATGCTAGATTTTTTTTATTTATGATTCTTTTTCTTTGACTCAACTCTTGTCTTTTTTTATCTTATTGTGAGTCTGAATTATAACTGATTTTTTTTTTTTTTTTTTTTTTTTTTTTTTTTTTTTTTTTTTTTTTTTTTCTTTGGATTCTAGTGTTTGTTGATATTTTTTTTTTTTTTGTGGAGGAAGTTGTTGTAATGTTGTTGAAAGGTGGTTAATAAATAAAATGAAAAGGATTGAGAGAAAATTTTTAAAGATTTGATGTGAGGTGGATTATTAATATAATTTGAAGGGTGGTGTAGGATGATGTATTGTATGTAGGGTGATATTAAGGAAGTTAGTTGGAAGTGTGTAGAATCAAATTGAAGAATTAAAAAAAAAAAATACATGTGAGGTAATGTATTGGAAGTGAAAGAAAAATAAAAAAAAGAGATAATGGTTGGTAATAAAGAGAGCGCGCGGAACTGGCTGATTGGTTAAGAAGTATGATGTTACGTGATATTAATTAAGTAAAATATATAATAGTGAAAGTAATTGAAGGGGGAATTTATTAAGGAGGAGTGTGGTATGGTGGGGTTTTTATATTTTAGAGTGGGGGGGGTGTCTTGGGAAGGAGAATGGTAGTGGTATATTGAGGATTTGTATGGAATGTGGGTGGGGGGGGGGGTGATATTGTATGGTTAGTAGATTGTGGGTTGAGGGGTGGGGGGGGGGGGGTAGTGGTGTTGGTGTTTTAAGGGGGGGGATTGGTGGGGTTGAGGGGTGAGAAGTGTTGATGAGTTTAATGGGGGTGGGGGATGGTGGGGATGGGGATTGTAGGGGGGGGGTATGGGTGGATAAAGTTGTTGTTGGGAGGTTTGGGTTTTTTGTTAGGTTGGTTGGATTGATATATTTATAGGTATGGATGAAGGTTTTTACGTATGGAGTAGGTTTTTATGGGTATGTGGTTAGGGGTGGGGTTATTTTTTGGGTAATAGGTTGTTATGTTAAAGGTTAATGGTGTTTGGTTCTGTAGTAAGTGATGGTGAAGGGGAATCACTGAAAACGGTTTTGAAACGACCAAGATAATTGACCCAGAATGCGAATGATGTTTGGTTGAAATATAATGGATCAGAATTATGCCTCCATCTTTTGGCTAATTTAACAAGCACCTAGAATGGATATTAAAATTGAAACCCTACTGTTTTTATAGATGGATTATAATATGAAAAGAATGCAGCAAAAGAACCAAGTAAAAAGGACGAATAACAAAGTCGTGGCGAACACTTAAAGTTGACCCGTTTAGAATAAAGTCATAATAAATTCTGCTAGTATTTTCTTAAAAACTCTAACTTATTTTTGGTAAAATGAGACTTAATCAAGACTTATATCATTTCATACTAATCCTTACCTATTAAACTACTTGAAACATGATAATTTGGGAATTTATACTTTTATGTAGACCCAATAGACGTAAAAACCTCTTTTTGGACATTCGGACATAAGTAGACTGTTTGACCTACTTAGAGACTTATCCGACTATGGACTCCATCATAATCTATACTATACAACCTCTAATATTTATGTATGGTTAAGTTAACATGACATACGGTATGAACAATAGTGAGAACTTGACCTAACGAGGAAATACGTATCATGAGAACTTTGACTTTTGCAATTATTATGAATAAAGATTTTTATAAACTCAAAGCACTTACTAAGGATGGATAATGCATTGTACTTATTTGTCGCATACATGTAAGAGTAGACTGATTGTCATTATTATTGCGGATAGAGTGTTGTTAAACAATTTTCCGTGCCTATGGCTTATTGCAATATTTTTGCTATTATCATTAAGGTGGAGTTTTTCATAGTCTACTGGTTTTTAAACTCATCTTTTGGGGGAACCATTGCTTATTTTGCAAGACGCAGGAACACAAGTACAATTACTCCTTACTGATTGGTCTAAGTCCTATCTAAATCCAAGTTACTAATGCCCCTATCTGAACCGTTAATTGGCCTTGTAAGCGCGAATGGTTATGGGTAGATCTATCGGGAGTTGACATCTTGTTTCGTGGACTGACATTAGTTAAGCAAATACAGTTTCTTTTGAGACATTACGGGTGTCCTGGGTTTGTCACCTGCATGGACATTCATTTTGTGGGATACACACAGGTTAACGCGTCAGTGTCATGAGCTTAGACAATAGTAAATGCTGTTCATTGGTGACTAAAATCTTGTGGTTCATCACTATTATCAAACAAACAAACGTATGAACTCACCAACTTTATATTGATGCTTTAGCAGTGTTTTTCTCAGGTGTTAAGAGTGAAGATGCTATATGAAGTCTCATGCATTGCAGTCATTTCCAGTTTAGCTAAAGATCATTTGTTCCATTTAAAAACCATGTTGTCTTGTCGATTTTTGCTTCTGCACAATATTTAAACAATTTATTACTACCTATTGCAAATGATCAATTTTCTAAAACGTCTCATATAGAGGGTGTTCTTTATTGCCTTGTGTTGTGATATTTATGAAGTCACACTCCCCCGGTTGCCATTATACTCTGATATTTTGGGGGTGTGACAGCTGACTTTAAGTTACCTACTACATTTGGGGCTAAAGCAGTTAATACTGCTTGCTATGTGTAGAATAGAGTATTAGTAGTTAAGCCTCATAACAAGACCCCTTATGAATTG
>BQNB010073732.1:0-23617 GCA_026074375.1 Tanacetum coccineum
TTTTTGATTCAAAGGATCAAACAAGAGTTTATATAGGATCATAAGAAAGCTTATTAAAGTTTTAAAACAAAAAATAAGGTTATTGAACAAGTTATAAGCTTACTTGAGCTAAAATGGGTCGAATAAGCTTGTTTAGGTTTGTACGCCTAGATAGGGCTGAGCAAATAGACCGGCGGACCGGACCGGACCGGAAAACCGGACCGAACCGGACCGACCGGACCGGACCGACCGGACCGCGGTCCGGTCCACGGTCCGGTCCACGGTCCGGGGTTTCGGACCAATTCGGTCTTCGGTCCGGTCGGTCCGGTCCGGTCCGGTCCGGTCCGACCAAAAAACCCAAGATTAAGCCTTATAGGACCGGACAGGACCGAGGACCGAACCGGACCGGACCGACCCGGACTGGACCGTACCATTTCGGTCCGGTCCACGGTCTGGCTTTTTAGACCATTTCGGTCTCGGTCCGGTCCGGTCCTAGCCGGTCCGGTCTGGTTTTGGACCGTTGCTCACCCCTACGCCTAGATATGGATTTAAGACCTTCTTTCTCTTGATTCTTAGCTTTAAATATGATCTTAAGGACCTTCTACTTCTTCCTTTGCTGGGCTAGAACTTAGTTTAGTGGTGGTAGAGAGTTTATGGAATGAAATAAAAGGGTGTGTGGGTTTTGGCTATATATAGGGTTCGAAAACCCTTTTGTGCCCAAGAATACTTAGAGTAATGGCCAAGGTATTATAGGTAGTGACTAATAGCAGTTATAGGGTGAGTATGAAGGGCTAGGATAGTAGTTAAGGGAGGTGGAGACTTGTAGGAGTACACGACTAGCAAAGGTGGTAATTGAGGTGCTTTCATTTGCTTGGTGGCCAAGGGAGGTGATGGAGGTGCTTGTAAGGTGGTAGGGTAGCTGCTAGTGACATGGTGGTGATGTAATAGTGGTGATTAAGGTGCTTGTTTGGATTAAAATAGGTTAAAAATGAAATAAGGAGGTGTCGGGTTTGTTTTGGTTTTGGGTTGGGTTTTTGGTTTTAATTCGAGTTAGGGTTAAGGTTTAGGATAGCTTAAGGTTTAGGATTAAGGTTTAAGATATAAGATTAGGGTTTGGGAGTAAGGTTTAAGGTTTATGATTAAGGTTTACGATCAAGGTTTAGGTTTAAAATGAAATTATGGTTTTAGTGTTTTGTTTAGGGTTTAGAGTTTCATATTAGGGTTTTAGGACAATTTAGGGTTTAGGTTTAGGGTTTAGAAGTTGTGTATTGAGTATTGTACCTTGTGCTAAAGTGGTGGTAAGAAATTAGAATGAATTTAGAGGGAAAATAAGTTAGTTTGAATTTGTGCTTCATGGATTTATACATTGAGCTTAAATGAGTTGTACCTTGACTTAGAGGGAAATTATATTTCATATGTTGTGCATTATACACTTGTACACATGTTTAAAGGCTTGCATATTCTTTTTATATGCATACAATACATTTAATTAGGGTTTTGATATAAACGTTAACGGATAAGGTCTGTTTTGATATAACGTTATAAATGGTACGTTAAATGGATAATGTACTTGGTAAAAATGATATTAAGATATAGACTTGACATATTAGGATGTTTACATGATATAAACATAGATAGAATTGGCATAGTTAGGTTGCGTGTGCTCGTTTACTTTAGAGATGCAAGTTACGTTGCATAATGAGATAAAGCAAAAAATTCCCTGTAAAAAAGTGGTATATATAATAGATGGATATTACAGTGCATCTAATTTAATATATGGATAATTACATTGATGAAAATTACGGGTTGTTTGGCTGTGACCCGTAACCGTGAAACCCGTATTGTTCCGATGTCGGTGCCGGGTTTCGGTATGGTTGGTTTGGGTATGGCTGGTAATAGTATGATTGTGACCGTAATAAGTTCGGGTTCGGTGATAGGTTTCGGAGCGTAAACGTGCCATCAGGTGTCCGCGGATTGCTTCGGTTGAGGTTTCTTGGTTGACGTTTGTTGGATCAGGGAGTGTTTTGGTGAGACATTTTTTTGAAAATAAAATTGAGTGTGAAGTTTTTAGAGAGATTGTATATAAACAGATAAAGTTGTGTATAAAAATAGGTGAAGTAGTGGGTATTTATAGGTAAAAATTGAAGTTTTTTTAAAAATAGTTTTTATTTTTTATGTTGGCAACGGTTAGAAAATGAGAGGACCGCAAAAAGTTTAAACTCACTTAAGGTGAGTTTCTCACCGAATACTACCAAAAATCAAAGTAAATGTAGTCACCGGCCTAATATTCACGCGCGAGTTTGAAAGTTACCGAGGTGACTTCGACCTTATACCATCCAGCCTAAGATATTAGACCTTTTCATAATTTAATGCATTTGAATTATATGAGATATTTATAAAATTTGAAAATATTTATATATAGTGAGAATATGTTTATAAAACAATTTTTTTATAAATTAATGTCATAATACAATTATAAACATTTCTAAAGATTTATCATAGTAGATGTCTTTACTTTACATTATACTTACACGCACACAAATTTTATTTTTCCGTTATACAACACAATGCTCTCATTCTTGTCCCAGAACGCGTGAACACTACAAGGTGTAGCAAAAACCACACATGGATATGCCCAAGGTTATAAATAGCATGAGGTGTGGCGTAACGGCATGACCAAGTCTCACGCCTTTGCGAGCCATGGCGAGTCATGACGTTTTTAAAGCGTGACTTAAAGCGGTGCAAAATATAAAAATATTTATAAATTTATATATTTATATCATATTACAAATATATTGAGTTTACAAAAAGTGGCATACATAAGGAATAAAGTCAAAAAACTATCTTTGCGTGTAATATTTTTTATTTCTATATAAAAATACGATTTTTATCGAAATTGAATTCAAAAAAGCCTCCTGCATCACGTTTTATCGTGTCTTATCACGTTTTTTCACTCCTCATCCCACGCTAAGCCTTAAGCCCAAGCCTTGGTCTATTGCGTGGCGTGGAGGTCACGCCTCACGCCTTTGCGGCGCCATGACGCGTCTTTTAGAACCATGAATATGCCAAAAACACAAGGTTTACGCGTAAAGCTACACACTATAACCGTTGGTAAAAAATATGAGATCAAAAAAGAGAGCATGTGTAATTATGACATTAGTAGCACATGAGGACATTAAAATAAAGAGAAGAATAATTTGTCTAAATGTGTCCGTTTTCATGCTATAAGCCGGTCGTTGGGTTCGGTCGACTGACAACCCACTCGGTCAGCATTATAGTGATGATTTCGGTCGTTGCCGGTTGTGGGTCGATTTTGATCGTTCCAACGATCGGTGTCGTGGGAAGAAAATGCCAAAAATCCAAACGGCACACTATATTGTAATAAAAAAAAAGCTTTTTTAACTTTTAAAATTAAACACTATAAATACCCAACTTATTTCATTATTTTTTTCACAAATTCAAACCACTATTCTCAATACACATTCAAACAAATTCTCTCTATATACTTTTACAAATGTCTTACGAGCTATTTTTTTATAACTCTTCGGACGAGGAAGATGCAGTTAACAACGAGCTCACTATTTTTATGGAGGCCTGTCAAGCGGCATATGAAGCGTCAAGGCAAAAAATCAAATGAAATCCAGTAGACAGGGATCGTTACGGTGCTCATAATCGTTTAGTGGCGGCTTACTTCTCCGAACACCCACAATATGAGGAAGCAACATTTCGTCCGCGGTTCAGAATGAGCCGAAAACTATTCACAAACATTGTTCGAAAGGTGACCGATTATTCCCCTTTTTTCAACAAACAAGTGATTGTTCGGGAAGAGTTGGTATTTCATCATTGATGAAGTGTACTTCCGCAATTCGTCAAATGGCATACGGAGCCGTTCCTGATGCGTTGGATGAATATCTGCAAATGGGTGCGACAACAGCCCGTAAGAGTCTCCAAATGTTTTGTAAGGCCATCATGGAGTTGTATGGTGAAGAGTTTTTACGAAAGCCGACATATACTAACATGAAAAAACTCTATGCTTATCACGAGGAAAAGCATGGATTTTCTGGGATGTTAGGAAGCATTGATTGTACAGATTAGCCATGGGAGAATTGTCCAACTACATTCAAAGCTCAATTTTTTAGGGTAATCACGGGCCAGATCCATTCATTTTATTGGAAGCGATAGCCTCCAATGATTTATGGATTTGGCATGTGTTCTTTGGTGTCTTCGGAATGAATAACGACGTGAACGTTTTACGTTAATCCCTTCTTTTCAATGATCTCAAATCAGGGAAAGCACCAGATGTTCCATTCATGGCTAACAACGTACCTTATAAAATGGGATATTATCTTACTGACGGGATATATCCGCAATGGTCCGTTCTTATTAAATCAATTAAAAATTCGGGTACGAATTATCATAAACGAATATTGTATAAGACAAAGCACGAAGCAGCAAGAAAAGATGTGGAACGAGCTTTTGGTGTATTAAAGAAGAAGTGGAAGCTAATTAAACATCCGGCTTGAGGAATATCACGACGTAGACTATCTGACATGCATCATATTACATAATATGATAATTCATGACAACGAGATGGCGATATGTTCTGAATTGTTTCGAGAGGAACAACACTGTGATGATGATCCCGTAAGAACGCATCAAGAATCGATGCAAGTGACTCAGGAGATAATCAACATAACGACTCATCTAAGCCTAAAAGCCGATTTAGTGGAACACCTTTGAAATCATGAAAATTAACAATAGTTTGACCATTTTATTATTGTATGTTTTAATGTTATTTGAATTATTATGTAATGTTTTTTATTACTCCCTCCGTCCCATAATTATAGTCCATGTTTCCTTTTTTGTTTGTCCCAAATTAATTGTCCACTTCTAAAAATAGATAGAAAATTTAGATTAAGTTTACCATATCACCCTCACTTGATGTTATTATTACAAACTTTAAAGAAGTTATAAATTAATTGGTTAAGGGTAAAAGTGTCATTGTGCAAAAAGTAAGAGAGAGAAAGCTGTAAAGTTGATGTTTTTCTTAAACTGCGTGTTTTTTGTCGGTGGACTATAATTATGAGACGGAGGGAGTATTATGTAATGTTTTTATTTTTATTGAAATTTAATTTTGTTTTTAAAAAAAATTGAAAAAAAATGAAGGTCGTCTTATAGTGGCATGTAAGTTGCCAGAAAGAAAAAACTGATGTGACAGATAAAAATGTAAGTCGTTGGTGGTCCTTTTAATGGGTAGTCTATTTTTTTCTTTGATTTTTGTCATATGTAGTATCCTTTTCGGATTAGAATCCTCTCAAGTTGAGTCAAACATGATACATCATGTTCACTAATCACAAATTAGTTAAATGTATACAATTTTTTCTTTTAATGAAAATTAAGAACCCACTTATTTATTTCTCCTCACAAAAAACATAACATGATCAATCATGTTTGACCACGACTTGAGAGAATCTTTTTCCATGCTGTTCGTGGTCATGAGCTAAGCACATATGTAATTTGCATTTATTAAAATCACCGTATCTACCACCTTATTTTAAATGTAAATAAAAAAGAAGAATTATGCCTTTAGTCAAAGAAGCTTCTAGGTGGTTGCCACTTGCCAAAATTACGAAAAGAAGATAAGAAGAAGCTTCGCGCTACCAAAAATAAAACCAGAATTTAAGTTGGACTTTCGGTGAGAATATGCTTTTATCGTTTATAAATTAAAACTCACTTTTCTACTTTCTACTTCTATATGTACACTTTTCAGTCCCTCTATTTGTTAAAAAACCTACAATTAAAAATTTAAGCTAAGACACCTTAGGGTGTGTTTAGTTAGGGAAAAATATCCTATTTTTTCAAGAAAATTTTCATTTAAGAATTAAAAAACTGAAAACTTTTTTAGTTAAACTTTTTTCAAATATTTTTCAAAAAACAAAAAATTCGCATTTTCTAAATTTATATGGAAAAATAGAAAACCACAATTCACTATTCTCTATTTCTTTTTTTTCTAACAAAATAAAACGTAAATATAACTCAAACAAATAAAACGTGAACACCAATATTCTAACCCTATCTAAAGGTAGCAAATGAGTCGGATTGGGTCGGGTTGGGTCATGGGTCAAATGGGTCATGGGTTAAATGAGTCATGGGTCAAACATGTCATGTTTTAAAAATGGGTCTAACGGGTCATGGGTCAAACGGATTGGGTCAGGTCGACCCACTAAATTTTGGTGTTTTCATACATTTTTGAACATTTTATACGTTTCGTCAGTCTTTTTACGTTTTCGTCGGTTTATTCCGTTTTTTACGTTTTCGTACGATTTCTTACGTTTTTAACGTTCTCATCCGATTTTTCACGTTTTTGTCCGGTTTCTTACGTTTTCGTCTGATTTCTTACGTTTTCGTCCGTTTTTTTTACGTTTTCGTCCAATTTCTTAAGTTTCCGTCCGTTTTTTACGTTTTCGCCCGTTTTCTTACGTTTTCGTCAGATTTCTTAAGTTTTCGTCTGTTTTTTACGTTTTTGTCCATTTTTTACGTTTTCGTCCGTTTTTTTACGTTTTCGTTCGATTTCTTACGTTTTCGTCTGTTTTTGACCGTTTTCGTCCTATTTCTTACGTTTTCGTTTGTTTTTTTACGTTTTCGTCCGATTTCTTAAGTTTTCGTCCGTTTTTTACGTTTTCGCCGTTTTCGTCAGATTTCTTACGTTTTCGTCTGTTTTTTAGGTTTTCGTCCTATTTCTTACGTTTTCGTTTGTTTTTTTACATTTTCGTCCGATTTCTTACGTCTTCGTCCCTTTTTTACGTTTTCATCTGATTTCTAACGTTTTTGTCTGGTTTTTTCCGTTTTCGTCCGATTTCTTACGTTTTCGTCCAATTTCTTACGTTTTCGCCCTTTTTTTACGTTTCCGCCTGTTTTTTTACGTTTTCGTTCGTTTTCTTACGTTTTCGTCCGTTTTTTACGTTTTCGTCCGATTTCTTACTTTTTCGTCCGTTTTTACGTTTTCAACCAATTTTTTACTTTTTCGTCTGTTTTTTACGTTTTCAACCGGTTTCTCACGTTTTCGTTTTTTTTTTGTTTTTTTTGACCAATTTCTTCGTTTTTTTACGTTTTATACGTATTTATTCGTTTTAAAAAAAAGATCAAAACAAAAAAAAGGGACTAAAATGGACGAAAACGTAAGAAAACAGACGAAAACGAACGAAACGGAGTTTAAATGTAAAAATAACGACGGACAACGTTAGAAATCGGAACTGAAAAACGTTAAAACGGACGAAACATAAAAAATAGATTGAAAACGTAAGAAATCTGACGAAACGTAAAAAAACGGGACCGAAACGTTAATAAACGGAGGAAAATGCAAAAAACGAACCAAATCGTAAGAGATCGGACGAATAACAGTTTATTAAAACAGACGAAAACGTTAAAAAAAAGGCGAGACAGGCGTAAGAAATTGAACGAACCGTAAAAAAAGACGAAACGTAAGTAAATAGACGAAACGTAGAAATATGACGAAAACTATAAAAAAAAGGGATCAAAGCGGTAAAAAAACGGACGAAATCGTAAAAAGATATCAGACGGGGAAAAACGTAAAAAACAGAACGGAAAAATAAGAATCGGACGAAACGTAAAACGGACAAAAACGTAAGAAATCGGACGAGAACGAAAAAAAACAGACGAAAACGTAAGAAATTGGACGAAAACGTAAAAAAAGACGAAAACTTAAAAAAACAGACGAAAACGTAAGTAATCGGACGAAAACGTAAAAAAACGGGCGAAGACGTAAGAAATATGACGAAAACGTAAAAAACAGACGAAAACGTAAAAAATGAACGAAAAAGTAAGAAATTTTACAGAAACATAATGTTAATGTAGATTTATATATGTTCGGTAATGTTAATTTCGAGTATACTACAAATTAAATATATTCTTATGTTTGAATGCGTTACAAATTTCTAAATAAACTTTGTTAATAATAGATTTAGCTCAAGCGTAACTCAGAAATGCGACCACACACATATGCTCGAAAATCTTAATAGATATTTGATGACGTATAATACGTATAACAAGCCTTTGGGCCTGGACTGTACTAATCACATGTGGACCCTGGTCTTGGCTCAGATATGGCAACATTATAAATATACACATTCACGGACAAATACGCAGTCGTTTTGACTGTGGGCTACCTGCTACAGTAACGGGCTCCCATTTTGGGTCAGCCTGATTTTATTTATTTATTATTTTTTTTTTAAATTATTTTTTTTTGTTTTTTTTTTAAAATTTGTATGCACAAAGTAGGAGGGAAAAAAAATATTACAAAAGTTTCGATTTATTCAGATAAAAAAAATACCCGCGGAAACATCTTCGATACCTAATAACTTTAAAATAATCGATATGGTCACAAACGTACAACCCATTATATTAAAAAAAACCCATATAGCAAAAAAAAAAACAACACTTTAAACATGAGGCCCAACACATAAGCCATATAAAATTTTTTTACTAAAAATATACACATTTGTCGACAAACTAGCCTAAAATTCGCATAAAATGTGGTCCAAAATCTGACCCAAAGTAAAAAAAAAACTAGCCCAAAATTAGCCTGAAATCTGGCCCAAAGTAAAAAAAAATACAAAACGGTCCCTCAACTTTTAACTATTTACGATTTTCTTACACAAAAAATCCCGTAAAAAATTAACAAAAAAAAAACACGTCAAGTTTTTATTGTTCATAACTTTTTACATTCATCGGCCCAAATAAAAAGATATCGAATCGTCCCAAAAAAAGAAAATATTAGCCCGTCCCAACGCAATTTTTTCCCCCCCGAATCATACAAAAAAAGAAAATATTAAAAATTAGCCCCGCATAACGCATCAGCAAAAAAACCCCCCGAAACGTAAAAAAAATTATTCGGGAAAAAATTAGCCCCGCCGCAACGCGCGGGTTCATTTTGCTTGTTAATCGACATTTAATGTGATTAGTCAACATCCCATCAACATTTAATGTGATTAGTCAACATTCAATCATACATTAATCATTAGTCAACAGTCAACCGTATATTTAATGATAAGCAAAATACTAAGAAACCCTAGTACTAGACTCACCTATAAAAGGGGGTCCGACATCCCAAAAGGTATGATATTCTCACCTTCCCCAATACACACACATACCTCTCATAACATGTGTTCTTACTCTCACGTCGGAGTCTAATCGTGGGGTCCGTCCCCACGGTAAGGCTATCTTTTATTTGTGCAGGAAATCATCCAATTACTTTGTTTAGTGCAAGATCTAACCCGAAGATAGCTTGTCGGCCTGACCCAACAAGCAATCTTGAACCATCTCACACACGGTTACATATTTTGTACTAACAAGTTGGCGTCTTTCGTGAGACCCAGTACACAACTGTGTTCCTTAAAAATACTCACCATGAGCACACCAGCGAACCTTGTTCCCACTCCCCTCACGTCCGCCAGGACAACCGATGACGGCTCGTCCTCCGGGACAGCCTATCATGGCAGAAGCTCGATAATAAAGAATTTGAGTCTAGCAATATTTACCGCGCACAACAAATGCTGCACGCAGTAAAAATACTTGACTGAGGGGACTTGATGACGTATAGTACGTATAACAGGCCTTTGGACCTGGACTGTACTAATCACATGTGGACCCTGGCCTTGGCCCGGATATGGCAACATTAATCAGCATTTAATGTGATTAGTCAACATCCCATTAGCATTTAATGTGATTAGTCAACATTCAAACTTACATTAATCTGCATTTAATGTGATTAGTCAACATTCAATCTTACATTAATCATTAGTCAACAATCAACCGTATATTTAATGATAAGCAAAATACTAGGAAACCCTAGTACTAGACTCACCTATAAAAGGGGGTCCGACACCCCAAAAGGTATGATATTCTCACCTTCCCCAATACACACACATACCTCTCATAACATGTGTTCTTAGGTGCTGTTTGTTTATTAAGAGGCTCTGAATCTGAATCTGATTCGCACATCTGAATATGAATATTCGGTAGAAAAATCTGAATCCGATTTCCTTCTTAATCTGAATAAGTGGTTGAGAAAGCTGAATCTGAATGAAATAAAACTGTTTGTTTCGGTAAAAATGTATAGATGTGTTAAACTATAGTTTTTACAATCTAAATATAAAACGATTGCATTCGTACAAGAAATAAACTTTATTAAGTAAAAAAAATTTTTATAATATAATCAATATAAAGTTTGAATTAAACTTCTTAAAACTATTAATTAAATGAGCCGTGTTAGAATTGAGATGTATGAATCTGAAACTGTACCTTTCAATTTGAACAAAATATGAGTCGACACATATCATCTTATACACTTTTCATCAAACAAAACATATGCAATGATTCTATTTAATATTTTTAATACAAAAAACAAAAGTGAAACAAGAAAAAAAAATCAAGAATGAAAAAAAACACAAAAAAAATCATAACAAAGTAGAAAAACAAAAACAAAAAAGTAAGGAAAAAAAAGACATTAAGAGGTGTTAAGACACCCACTCCACGTCTAGTTCAGTAAGAGGTTTATGCTTCTTACTGTCTTTTAATGATCAGAAAAAAACAAACGCTCTTAACACTGGTTGCCTCTTAATGCCTCTGAATGAATTGAAAAAAACAAACAGTCTTAATGACCCAAATGTCTGACCGCGTCTGAATGAGTCAGATTAAGATGTTGTTAAGAGACATTTCTGAAAAAACAAACACCACCTTACTCTCACGCCAGAGTCTAATCGTGGGGTCCGACCCAACAAGCAATCTTGAACCATCTCACACCCGGTTACATATTTTGTACTAACAATATTAAATCTTAAATTTCGGATAATCAAACTTGTTAAAGCCGACCAAGTTATAGTCATCCAAACAAAATTCGTACATTAGAACACAATAAAATTATTAATCTTTACAAAGTAACTCAAAACTTTCCATTCAATTTTACATGTAATCTGAATCACAAAGGATCCCGTTAGAATTCCACTTCCACTTATGACAAACCTTCCTACACGTCTTATGGACAACCGAAACATCAACATGCGACTCTAACACAACACACATACTCAAATGGTTTTCGTTAATCACTTGGCGAACCTCTTTTTTGTTTTTGGAAACAATTGAAACCCATAACTCATTTGCTGTAATTAGAGTGATTGAATTACAATTACTTTGAAAACCAAACAACCTAATGTAATCTGAAATAAAATTTCTTCATTCTGCAAACAAAATAACCTACTTAATGTAATCAGATTACAGTTAGGCAAAGTACAAGGGCCAAAACTATAAAACATAAAAACCAAAGACAGAATCTTGTCTTGTACAAAAAGTCACGATTACAACGGCCTTAACGCGTGTTTACTATAAAACTTTGATTTTTATATTCACCAACAGTGTAAGCCATCATCCTCAATTCATTCAAAACCCTCATCATCGACTTTGAATCAGTCAAAAACCAATCACATGATCCTTTAATCCTTGCTAAACCATCTGGTAACGATTTTTTCATGTTTTTTATAGGCCAAAACCTTAAACTCTTATGATTTGTTGGTTTTTTGTTAACAATTGATTGTTTTTATATATTGTTTTGTGGTGTTTTAGCTTGATTTTAGGACCCTTTGTATATATTTAGGGTTTAAGGTTTTTTTTAGGGAGATATGTCTTCTGCTGCTTTAGTTGCGATTAGTCCCCGTAACGATTTGTTAGCGTGGCGTAAAGATGAGGCGATATTGATACATTTAGCGATTCCGGGTTCGGTTGTTCCTATGCGAGTATTGGAATCGGATTCTATTGAGAGTGTTAAGCTTAGGATTCAGAGTTATAAAGGTTTTGTGGTTAAGAATCAGAAGTTGGTTTGTGGCGGTAGGGAGTTGTCTAGGAGTAATTCGTTAGTTAAGGATTACGGCGTTGCTGATGGGAATTTGGTTCATTTAGTTGTCAGAGTTAGTGATTTGCAATGTATTAATGTTAAGACGTCGTGTGGGAAGGATTTTACGTTTCACGTTGAGAAGAATCATGATGTTGCGTATGTGAAAAGGCAGCTTGCAAAGAAGAAGAAAGGGTTGGTTGATATTGAGGATAGGGAGGTGTTGTTTAAGGGTGAGAAGTTGGAGGACGAGAGGCTTATTAATGATATATGTAAGGCGAATAATGATGCTGTGATCCATTTGTATGTCAGGAAGTCTGCTAAGATTAGAGGTAAGCCCGTTGATAAGAATTTTGAATTGACTATTGAATCGCCTCAATCGAATGATTCTAAAGAACATGATCTTGCTGTTAGACAGCTAAAGGATGGAGCTCATGGTATAGAGTATTATGGTTCAGTACCTAAAGAAGCTGCGAAACGGAATCTGTGGTTGGAACCGGTGATTGTTAACACTAAGGCTGGTATACCTTCGGTGTTATCAGACCTTATTAACTCGACTTATGAAGGTTTGAGGAATGGAAATAATCCGATAAGGTCTTCTGAGGGTACAGGTGGAGCATATCTGATGTTGGATGCGTCGGGGACGAAATATCTATCTGTTTTCAAGCCGATTGATGAGGAACCTATGGCTGTGAATAACCCTAGGGACTTACCATTGTCGGTGGATGGTGAAGGGCTAAAGAAGGGGACGACTGTTGGTGAGGGTGCATTGAGGGAAGTCGCTGCCTATGTTCTAGATCATCCGAAAGGCGAGCGTGGGTCTTTATCTGGTGATCGCAAAGGGTTTTCTGGGGTCCCACCTACATTTATGGCTACTTGTTTACATAAAGGATTTAACCATCCCGATGGTGTAAAGGAGAAGATCGGGTCATTGCAGATGTTTATGGAGAATAATGGAAGCTGCGAGGATATGGGTCCTAGTGCTTTTCCTGTAGAGGAGGTACATAAGATAGCTGTGTTGGATATGAGATTGGCAAATGCCGATAGGCATGCTGGAAATATATTGGTGAGCAAAGGGAAAGATGACAAGGTGGTACTGATTCCTATCGACCATGGCTACTGTCTTCCTACCAGTGTAAGCTTTTATACCTTGATCTTTTTAGTATTTTACCAAAATATTTATTTCTCATATATTATTTTATAATTGTTTTCACTATTTGCGCAAACACTAAGTTATTTTTTCATTTGCTACAGTTTGACGATTGCACATTTGATTGGCTTTACTGGCCTCAAGCTCGCAAGCCATTCAGTCCCGAGACAGTCGACTACATCGAATCACTGGATGTTGAGGAAGACATAGCTCTTCTTAACTTCTATGGATGGAGTCTACCATCGGAATGTGCACGTACATTTAAAATATCCACTATGCTACTCAAGAAAGGTGTCAAGAAAGGATTGTCCCCTTTCGCCATTGGAAACATAATGTGCAGGGAAAACATAAATAAGCAATCCGTGATTGAAAAGATAGTGCAAGAAGCAGAAGATCTCATTCTTCCTGGTATGAGTGAGGCTGCATTAATTGATGCTGTTTCTGAGATCATGGATCAACGCCTTGATTCAATGTCGTAACAAAGGTCCATAGGTTTCATAAAACTAGCATCAAAGTTCATTTCTTTTGTGTATAAGACCTTACGTGCATATGTTATTGGTAAATACGTTCGTATGTGGGTGGATACAGTCCAAATCCTCCACAACAGTTAAATTTGGTTGAGGTTATTGTTTCAGTATCTCAACACATTGGTTCATTCTTTTTGTTCGTTTTTATTTTATTTCTCTGATTAGTCTGAATTTGATTGAAGAAAATAATTTGTACAATGCTGCTGTACATAAACAGCCAAGAATGGAACTTGAGTATTTAGTTGAAGTTTTTTAGTCATGGAAAAATTGGCTAGCTTTTTATGGTGTGTGATATGAATACATGACAGTGAATCCTTGTGTTGTGTAGACGTTCTTCTCCAAGTCGGATTGTGGCTTTTGTTTTGGCTTTTAATTATTTCAACATAAGTTTATTTTTCGAAAGAAGTACCCAAGTCAATCTATGTATAAGTATTGGTTTCTGATATGTGCCCAGCTTTTTCAGTTTCAAATTTCCGATCACCGGTTGTTTGGCCAGAGTACCCTTTTAGAACCCACTTCATCAATGATTTCTTCACTCATTTTCCGGCCATCAATGTCTTTCCAAATTTCACATCTTGCATCTCCTCTTTGGAGTACAAATCCTCGCCCAACCATAATTCGTATCTCACCTCCCCACCACTGCCTAGAATTGATTCTTCTCATAACAACCTTGGATTTCATAATGAATTTCCTGCTAGCCTTGCCATCCGACCACCTTTTCTCAAACATGGCACATTACATCAGCTTCATCATTAAGCTTTAGTAATAAGATCCAACAGGGGACTTGGCTAGCTTATTTGGAAGCATTGGTATCAAAATCTTCATGTCCAGCTGTAACAGCTGTTTCAAACCCTTTTGGTGCTTTGCCGTTAGTTTTTGTGGTTATGTTTTCAGCAGGTCTGGGTAGAAATCTAGAGTTATTCTCAGGTTCTTTCGATGGGTGGTTTTCGTTGTGGTTTTAGTATGACTTTAGTTTCAATCCGTCTTGCTTTTTTACAGATTTCACTTCATGGGAAAGTTTACAAGTTAGTTCAAGTAGTTCATATCAATGCTTAGAGCACGGATGGTTGCTATTCTAACCCTCGTGCCATCCGACCAACCCACTCTATGGTGCGACAAGACATCATGGCTGGCGCCGTTGGCTCTCAAGCCGTGGTGATCAGCCGAGGCGGAGGGTGAGTTTTTTTGGGGTGTATGTGTGTTTTGTTTGTGTTTTATTGGGTTATGTGTTAGCCAGTGAGTGTCTTATAACGTCAAATTTTGGAAGAGGGTGTCTTGTGCTGAGTTATAAGTTCTCGTGTTATAGAAAAAAGTGCTAAGGTGATAACACTTTACCCATGACACAAGACTCATGGCACCATGGGTACCTTGTAGGGGTGTTCACATGGCGGTTCGGTTCGGTTACTTGGAAGATTTAAACTATTCATCGCGGGGCGAGTCATTTAAATACTCGAAACCGAACCGTACTAGGCGGGTACCCAAAGTGAGCGGTTACCTGCGATTCGGGTCACGTTAGCCATTTTAGACGTTTAATGGAGTTTAACTATATAAAAAATAGCATAGTCTAGAACGTAAAATGTCATTTTAGTAAAAATAAATGACACTGAATAGATAGAAATCGTATAAAAGTTATTCAATTTCAAACTTTCAATAATTGCATTCAAATATTCGTACATGACATATTAATAGATAAATATTTATTCGACGTTTATATATTCCGATTACGGTACTAATCAATTATCAAATGTTGAGAGATATTTACATTAGGAGCAAAAAAGTCGTTATACAATAGATGTTTAGAAATACTTGTACAATTATTTGAATATTTAGGTAGAAAAATTTCATGTATATTATGCACGCTTCGGTTCGATTAACCGCGAATATCTAAAAATAAAAACCGAAACCGAATCATGTAAGCGGGTTTTTTGCTTCGTTTTTTCAATTCCGGTTTCTTCGGTTTCGGGTTATTTCGGTTTCAAATTGGGTGATTCTGTTGGGTTTTATAATCTAATTAACCATATTAATATCACGAGTACGCAGCGGAATAAATGATCACGTGTAGAACACAATAATTAACAAGATAGAAAACATGTACCTTTTAGCACGAAACGATACACCGTTTAAAGGTAACCGTAAACACCGTCTTCTATATACGCGTGTGTATAATACAACGCGTAACCACTAGAATCAAAGGTATAATTCCTCTAAGCTTCCACACACTATACGTTCTTAGCAAACGACGAGGTATGCTAGTACTAGTAGTGTATAACAAACGATCTTTATTCGTCTCTTGAATCTATCAACTTACGAACTAGAAATCACCAAAAGTGATAATCGAATAACCAAACAAAACTAAAAGTGTTTGTTGGTGTTGTCGATTGGTGGCAGTAAACCAAAGATTCCAATCCAACTTTGAAGTTGGTCAACCAAGAAGAAAAGGAATAGTCGATCTATATGTTTAGGTTTTTTCAAGTTATATAATAATGAAACACTTAAACTTGTATTTATAGATTTGAGAGTTAATTGCATTTTTGGTCCATGTGGTATGGCCAAATTGCAGATTTGGGACCTTAACTTTCGAAATTGCAGTGAGAGTCCTTATTTTCAAGTTTCCGTTGCATTTTTGGTCCCCAACCAAAGTTAAATGACTAAAATACCCTTATCCTTTTCTTTTTCTATTTTTTTTTAATATTAACAAGTGTAAATTGCATTTTTGGTCCCTGTGATTTGGTCAACTTGCAGGTTTAGTCCCCAACAATTTTTTTTTCTTCAATATAAAAAGTACGAAAAAAGATTTAAATTTATTTAAAAAAATTAAGATTTTAAAAAGTACGAAATTTTATAAAATTTTTTGTTTTACTTTTTTAACGAAAAAAACATATATTATATTTTTGTAAAAATTTAAAAGCACGGTAAAAAAATTATGATTTTTAAAAATAGATTTTTTTAAAAATTCTTGTAAAAAAATTTTATGCTTTACGTATCATTTTTGGAAATATTTTTTAGTTCGTGTTAAATTTTTTAAAAATTAAAAAAAATATTTCTCCTTTCGTATATTCGTAAAGTTTTAAAAAAAATTTTCGAAAAAATTTCGTACTTTTAAAATCTTAATTAATTTTTTTTTATATAATCTAATTTAGATCTTAATTTTTCGTACTTTTAAAAATCTTAATTTTTCGTTGCATTTTAACTAAATCTTTAATTTTTTTTTACCTGAAAAAAAAAATATTTAAAAACTTTCGTACTTTTTAAAATCTTGAATTTTTTCCGTTGCTTTTTTTCTGAATCTTAATTTACGATAAAATTTCCGTACTTTTAAAAATCTTAAATTTTTTTTAAAAAAAATTGTACTTTTAATAAATCTTAATTTTAAAGAATCTTTATTTCGTACTTTTAAAAAATCTTTAATTTTTTTAAAAAAAATTTTCGTACTTTTAAAAATCTTAATTTAAAGAAAAAGATTTTTTTTTGTTTGGGACTAAACCTGTCAATTTGGCCATACCACAGGGACCAAAAAATGCAATTTACTCTTGTTTATTTTAGAAATGAAAAACACGACATGAAAATAGAAAAGACTTAAGATACGCTTCAGTAAACGTTGACGGGGATCAAATATGCAACGGAAAATTGATATAGGGTCTCTCACTGCAATTTCGAAAGTTAAGGTCACATAAATCATTTATTTTTTTTTTATTTGCTTTTTGGCCATACCAAGGGACCAAAATGCAATTAACTCTTAGATTTTGACATATTAATAGATAAATATTTATTCGACGTTTATATATTCCGATTACGGTACTAATCAATTATCAAATGTTTAGAGATATTTACATTAGGAGCAAAAAAGTGTTTATAAATACTTATACAATTATTTGAATATTTAGGTAGAAAAAGTTCATGTATATTATGCACGCTTCGGTTCGATTAACCGCGAATATCTAAAAATAAAAACGGAAACCGAATCATGTAAGCGGGTTTTTTTGCTTCGTTTTTCAATTCCGGTTTCTTCGGTTTCGGGTTATTTCGGTTTCAAATTGGGTGATTCGGCCAGGTTTTGAATAAACTAACAAAAATAGAGCGATATTACAATTTGAGTTGTTTTTTCACTTGAAATAAATTTGAATAATTTTGGTGTTTTGAAACTTTTTTTTTGGTAAAGGGTTACCCCGGTAAAGTATATTAATCACAAAAAAGTTAAGTACAATAAAATGTGGCTGAAATACCACATTAACCTCAAGCTAAAGCTTGAACTACCACGAAAACAAGAGAGACATGCCTCAAAAGATTACAAGCTAACAAAGAAACCTAAGACACATCCCAATTTAACTTAAAAAACTTCAAGCCACGATATCAACTAGCCATACATAGGGCGGATAACGATCCAATTGAGATTGCCTCTTTAAAAAACCTTCCCAAGAAAAACTCGATGGGAAAAACCTTGAAGAAGGAAAAAAGAGTACAACTCTCATTTGAAGGGACCGTCTTAAGTACCAAGCTCTACCAAGGTCTTCCATGCAAATCACGAATAGAAAAAAGGCGTCACATATGAGAAACCATCAACCTCCATAAAGCCTAAATGTACTAGGCATCTTCCAACGCTCAAGCAAACGATTCACATTTGAAGTATTCTTGAATTCGAATGTAATAAGCTTTAAACGAACTATGACCATAATGATATCACATAACTCTTCCGAAGACCTTCTAGCTTTCTTGAACAACTTGTTACGTTCAAGCCAAACGTAGTACGAAGAAGCTGCCAAAAGGAAGGAGCCTACCTAGAATGCTTTTAGCCGTCCTCTTCTTAGCCAAAGGTTGAAGATGTGATGTAATGTGAGTGAGAGTTGGCGGGACAACATCCATATCACCTGGGTGTCGAATATACATCCTTAGAAAAATTACACTCAAAGAATAGGTGAGCATGAGAGTCAGGTTGAATGTCACAAAGAGGACAACGAAGCAGGTTTAAGTCGATATTAATACCGACATCCCATTGCCTCAATTTATCCTGAGTTCTAAGGCTATTCCGCATAGCTAACCAGAGATGAAATGCATGACGGGGGATACAATGCGAAAACCACACCATACGATACCAAGCAACCTCATTCCCACGAGGTCTAAACGCCTCCCAAGCACGTTTAACCGAAAATTCAGACATATTACCACTAATATCACGCCAACAAGGAACATCATGAGAATTAGCATCGAGAATAAGAGTTGTGATCGTCCCTAAATTCGGGGCTTTTAGCAGCCAAGCTTGAGGCCACATCCATTCGTTATTCGACACCAAATCAGAAACATGATTTAGGAGATTAAAACCCTCCCTAGTGATATCCCGAGGGGAAAGAAATTTGATGAGCGGGCACTAGTAATCCCAAATATCAAACCACACCGACGTCGTGTTCCCATTACCTGCCTTCATCTAAATAAACGGCCTCACAAGATCACGGAGTTGAAGGAGCTTAAGCCAACCCCAACTCATATCCGCTTTCAATGGAACGTGCCAAAACGAACGACCCTTTAATTTGTAGGTATGAATCCAACGCACCCATAAAGAATCTTTATTAGACAAAATATTCCAAATATGCGTAGTCATCAAAGCCATATTAAAAAGCTCAAGACTACGAAGCCCAAGACCCCCCTCACGAGTAGGAAGGCAAATATTATTCCAAGAAACTTTAGCTTTCCCGTGTTTGTACTCACCATTACACCAAAGGAACCCACGGATAAGTTGTTGAATATCAAGAATAATACCTTTTGGGATGATAAGGACCGACGCCCAATAGACATGCATAGAAGAGATAACCGACTTACAGAGTTGGAGTCTCCCAGCAAAAGACATAGACTTGAATTCATGTAGGGCTTCCATAATGACACTAGCAGACTCCACATCACCTCGAGCAAAGATAAAAAGATCATCTGCCAAACAAGCGTTAATAATTTGGAGCTCCTCACAATGATTATGATATCGAAAAGATTCCGATAATCTAACCCTTCTTTTGAGCATAAGAGTTAACACCTCCATAACTAACGTGAATAGATAAGGCGAGATAGGGTCACCTTGTCTCAACCCTCTCTTCCCTTTGAAAAAACCATGAATATCTCCATTAAGGCTAATAGAAAAGGATGTAGAAGTAACACATGCCATAATCCATTTTATCATAGTAGGATGAAACCCATAACACTTAAGAATAAATCCCAAAAATCTCCAATCAACCGTGTCATAAGCTTTTTGGATGTCAACCTTAAACGCACATCTAGGGGGGCCCCTATCCCGATGATAATTATGCATCAACTCTTGGGTGATAAGAATATTGTCAGAAAACGCCGATTGATTATCACTAACAACCTTCTTAATCCCCTCGATAATACGATTAGTAATGATTTTACTAATACACTTGTAAATAACATTGCGGCAAGAAATGAGGTGGAAATCGTTAATTTTAATAGGGGTTGATACCTTTTGAAACTTTTGTGGCTTTTACATATAGTACTTAGGGTGCGTTTGGTGTGTGGTCGAGTTTAGGATCGGATTTGAATTTGGAATAGGTTTGAAAGACTTAGGTTTTATACGAGTGAAACAGAAAAGAGTGAAAATATATTATTATATATAAATAACTAGTTTATTGACCCGTGAAATTCACGGGGCCTTAACAAACCGTGACAATGTTTTTATAAGATATCGATTTGTGGTATTACGTAAATAAATTATATATTATCCCCGTGAATAGAGAATATTAATAATAACTTAGGATATATATACATTATTACAACGCTATAGAAGATATTTAATTTTTGTATGGTATATAAATTTGAGAATATATTACTTTAGAAAGGAGTAAATAATCTAACAACAACATAAAAAATAGCATTATATTTCTTTTCATGTAAATAAATGATATGTTAGATGTATGAATAGAAAATTTTAATGATACATTATGATACTCTTAAAATTTTAAAACACTATAAAAGACATTTAATTTTTGTTGGTATATAATTTGAGAACATTTCCCTTTTGAAAAAAATAAAATAATGTAACAACAAAATAAATAAATTAATGTTAAGTTACGATACAACTAAATTATTTAAACACTATAAAAGACGTTTAGTTTTTTACGGTATATAATTTTGAGAATATTTCTCTTTGAAAAAAGTAAAATAATGTAAAAACAACATAAAAATGTGTAACAACAAAACGCACATAACATTTGATGGCATATAATAAAAGTTTGATAAGAAAAATTACTTATTATATTAAAACTTACAAAACATGAGATATATGTTTAGAAAATGCTGAAAAAAAATATATATGAATTTTTTTTGAGAATTATGAAAAGAAATATGTTTATATAAGCGGTTGATTTGTCATATTACGTGAATATCTGATGTTACATGTATGAATAGAAAATAGTCATACAACATAAAAATAAAATAAAATTTAAAAACGATACAAATGCATATAATCTATTTTGGTATATACATTTGACAACATTTTCGGTAAAAAAATACGTAGTACTCCCTCTGTCCCAAATTAATAGTCCTTTTTCCATTTTTGGTTGTCCCAAAATTATTGTCTCTTTTCAAATATAGTTGTGAGTAATGTAGCAAGTTTATCATATTGCCCCTAATGATACTAGAAATTACAAACTTTATTCAAAGCTTTAATCAATTCCATAAGGGTAAAACTGTCATTCTGCAAAAAAGTAAGAGAGAGAATGCAGTAATGATTATGTTTTCTTAAACTGTGTGTTTTTTGTCAGGAGACAATTAATTTGGGACGAAGGGAGTAGTAAACTTTTAACAATGAAAGGATACTTTTATTCCATTTAATAAAACTTTGATACTGTTTAACAAAAATTTTACTTATATGCCATTTAATAAAACTTTGATACTCTAGAAACACAAGTTTTGTTTGAATACGCATACAGCAAGAAAATTGTTTGAATATTTGCAAAAATCGGCCTAGGCGGCCGATTAATCGGCGCTAGACGGGGATTAACCGCCTTGATTTTCACTAATCGGCCTTATTAATCGTTTTGGTCAAAAATCGGTCAACATACCGATTAATCGGATAAAAATCGGCCAAATCAGGCATAGATCGGTCAAATCGGATAAAAATCGGCTAAATCGGTCAACTCGGTTACGAATAAAAATCGACCACATCGGGGATTAATCGGATATATCGGAAAAAATCGGGAAAATCAGGCATATATTTTCAAAACTTTATAATTTTATATATAAAAAGTCCAATCCAATTAATCCCCGCCTAACCGATTAATCGCTAGGCGGTACCCGTCCGCCCAGCTAGCGCCTAGCGATTTTTGCAACCTTGATATCTATATTATACTATCTATAATCACTAAAAAAAGTCAATTTTTCCACACATTTTTTTACACACTTTTAAATAGTGTGGAAAATATTTTAAATTTATTAACACATATATATGTGTAAAAAAATAGTTATATAAATAAGTGTGAACAAATTTAAAAAAGTGAAAGGTTTCCACACTTACATGTGTTGAAAAAAAAGTCCACACTTTTAAATGTGAAAAAATTCATAACTTGTCCACACTTTTAAATGTGGACCCCATTTGAAATACCCAATATCCCCACACATGAGAAGTGCGGAGGATTTGGGTGTTACAAATGGGGTCCACATTTGAAAGTGTGGACAAATTATGAATTTTTTCACACTTAAAAGTGTGGACTTTTCTTTGCAACACATATAACTATATAAGTACGAAAATTATTTACTTTTTGAAAATTGTTCACAATTATTTATGTAACTATTTTTTTACACATTTATATGTGTTAATAAACACAAAATATTTTCCACACTATTTAAAAGTGTGTAAAAATATGTGTGGAAAAATGCACTTTTTTGTAGTGAATGGAAAAACCTTCAAATGTTGAAAAATTAAGCAAAATATATATGAAAACTATAAACTTTTATTATTATTTTCGTTTATAACCCATATTATTTTCATTTAGTTTAAATAGTGTTTAATTTTGAAAATCGGGTCTCTAATCGACCCGATCGAGTCACCGGGTCATCGGGTTCCTGGTTCAACCGGTTTAACCACCGGGTCAACCCGATATTCCAAAAAAATATAATTTATATATATTTGAAATGCTAAAAAAAAGAATATATTATACATATATATATATATATCTCGAAAACCGGGATGACTCCGGTCACTTCAAACCCGGCGGGTCTAACGGGTTTCGAAAATATAATACCGGGTTTAATTTGACCCGTTTTTCCACCGGAACCGGCTAAGTCCAACCGGGTTTCATAACATTATGTTTAATCCTCAAATCCTCAAACTTTTATTATTTTTCGTTTATAACATACACTTTTTTTATTACTACAACTATCTGCCGCTATATAATCCCGTTGCTATGCACAATTACTCGTACTTAGTAAATATGTGAATTGATGTTCACAAACAACATATTGAACCATATCAAACACAACCTACTCAACTACAGTGTTATAGAGAATGGCAATGTTGAATCATGGGCAACTCTTAAGAATTATTAAAGTTGAATGGTTAACTGTCACTATTTACCTACAAAGAATGTATTCTTAAGATTTTTGCCAAAGATGAAGGCGAGTAACAGCCATACGCCAATGCATAATATTTCATGAAAAAAGGAAATATAACCCAAGGAAATAAAGAAAAACATAGTTAAATATAATAACCTTCAACAACAATAAGTCAACCATAACATACGCCCTAGGTGTCATAACACCACTTTTTGAATGACACGTCAACTTTAACACCATAACATCAAAAAAAAAAACAGGGAATCATAACACCACTTTTTGAGCCCCACTTTTAATTTTTCATAACACCCCTGATGAGGTATGGTCTCCTCCTGATGCTTAGGGGGAGACAATCACTATTAACTCCTAATTTTCCTAAGGTAAACTACTCCATGCTAGAACGGTCCACTGGAATAGCTGGGGTGACGAATGCCACCTTAGGTCCAGAGGTAATAACTAAAGAGTAGTAGCTTCCTAGGAGGTAAGTTAATAGCTAGCCCCCTCAGGAGGCAA
>BQNB010073733.1:5197-32017 GCA_026074375.1 Tanacetum coccineum
TTAAGCCCAAAACCCTAGCCCATTTCCCTTTTCATTAACCACAAGGGCCAGTTTTGCAATTTCTAAAACTATTTTATAACTAAAAAGGAGAAAGGAAAGAGAGGGGCCAATTGTGCTATTATATCAAAGATATAACAGTTTTAACTGTCGAAAAAAGGGCGCGAAACCCATTTACTATTCACCCATCGTCTCTAACTTTCACCACAGTCAAAATCAAGGGGCAAATGGAAATCAAAGGGTGCGTTAGTCAATTCATGAGCTCACTAACACAAATGCAAGGACAAATTAGTCTAATCAAGAGGCAATCATTCCTCACTCAAGCTCTAGGCCACGTGGACATGGTGAAAGCACAAATATATGTGGGTTTTGTGCTAGACTCTCTCTCAAAGGAAGCACAAGCTGTCACATCAAAGAATGACAGCTTGGCAATCCTGAAGTGCACACAAATGATCCAACGGCTTACAAAAGCCCTTAAATGATTGAAGAAATGATTGGCTGTGATTGAAGGATTGAAGAGCAAGGCAAGAGAGCCTAGAAGCTTCAGCTTGGCACTATAAATAGGCCCTCATCTCACACACACAAGCATCTAGTTTTTACACGTAGCCTTAATTTAGTTTTAGCTTAAATTTTAAATTCCTAGCTTAATGTTGTTTTTAATCTTGTAATTTTCCTTTTAAAGTATTGTAAGCAAGCTTTTTATTAATGAAATTCAGTTGTTTTTAATCTTCTTAATCTCTTTTACTTCATAAGCTCTCTAAATTAGCCAAATTTTCTCAATAAGCTCTTAATAAGCTCTTTCAGTCTATAAGCTGAAATAGAGCTTAATCAATTCAGAAATAATCCTTTCTAAACCTTAAAACAGTTTAACTTACATTTACCATGGAATTTGTTGGATTTGAGCTTATGGAAGGGGGATCTAAAAGGGAAGGATCCCCAAGGACTTATACCCTAGCTTATTAATAAGCTAGGGAGCTTGTAGCTGCCAAATTTGGTTCCTCTTGTTTAGCTAGAGGATAAAGTAAGTCTCACCTTTAAATTTCTTGTTCATTTTCCATTCTAGCTTAATTTTCACTTACATGCTTGCTTATTGCTTTTCTGCTTATTCAGTTGCTTATTAGTGCTTAATTACCTTTTATCTAGCTTAATAACTATGATTGCTTATCTGTTTTTGATTTTCTTAGTTTAGATCATAGTCTTTCATAAAATTGTCTTAAAAACCTTAAAAAACCAAAAATAGTAGGAAATTAGTTTAAATCTTAGATTATTGCTTAATTAGTTGTTAATTCATGTTAGTTAGGGTTGTTATAAGCTAAAAATAATCTGGTAGTTAGTGCTTATTAATTAGATTTGCAATTTAAGTTTAAAGTCATTTCTGTCAAAGTGGTAAGTGTGTGTGGTTGATAGTTGACGGCGAGTTAGAGGTTGTTGCTTGTTGGGCTGTGTAGGATGTTATGCGTGGCGTGTTGGGTTGTTCCATTGAGAATTATTGGTGTTTTTGTGTTCCGGTCCGGTTGGTGCACGTACCGGTGGTTTCGGGGTGGGTGTATATATTAGCCACGTGTTTGATAAGCTACTTTGACTGTCAAAAGTCAAAAGTTTTGTGCAAACCTTTTTGGGACAGCTTTGAATTTAGTTAAAAACAATAGGAAATGAGTTTTCATAAATTAGATTTGGAAATTTAGAAAGTTTGAGCTTATTATAAGTGTGCCAGCACCAGGGCATTTTTTTCTTATATCTAAAGCTTGTGAAAATTTGATCTAAGCCCTCAAAGGCTTAGATTTTGCTTGCATTTTGTTTGTGCACTCAACTTGAGTGTGTTCAAGTGCAGGTTTACCCCTTTGGTAACCTGCACTATAACTTTGCACTTGTGCAAAGTGCATCAGTACTAACAATCAAGTTAGTACTGCTGTCACTTTTAGCTTAGACTTTAGCTAGATACTCATAAGTTTTAGGCTCCTAAATTTAAGTAGGATTGGTTTAGTTATAGCTTAATATAGATTAAGTCTTTAATTTTATTTTCTAGCTTATTTTCCTAGCTTAATTTTGCTGTCAAAAGTCATTAAAAAGCTAAAAAGCCAAAAACAGTAGGTCACTTAAGTAGATTCTTAATTTGCTAATTTTAGCTTAATATACTAGTTTTTATGGCTTAATTAGATAGCTAATAAGTAGTTTAATAAGTTCCTCTAAGCTTATAGTCTAGTGTAGCTTTTTAAGAATTTTAGCTTAAGGAGATTTTGTGCTTATTTTCTAGATTTCTGAGTTTGTTTGTTTCCTCATCATTTTCAGAAGCTTAAAAGTAGTTCAAGCTCTCATTTCTTGTCATTCATAGATTAAGCATGTCATAAGCTTTCTAAATCATTTTTCCTTTTTCAAAATGAGCTTAATTTGAGCTTTTTGCAGGTCAAAAAGCACAAGTGAGCTTAACTCATTTGTTTCTGTAATCAACCTAAAGAAAAGCTCTTATTGAGCTTATCTGTGAGTTTTAGCACCTATTGCTTTTATTAAAGTTACTCCCACCAGCTTATTCTACAACTTTTCTCTTTTGAGTTTTTCCTAAGTAGCACTTTTGAATTTCAACTTATTTTTAAGCCTAGAGTAGGACTTAGTTTGTTGTCGGGGAGGGTATTCAGGGACCATTTATGTAATTTTCTAATTTCTTTATTAACTAGGTTAGCCCTTTGTCTGTTAAGAGTTTTACTTAGTTAGTCCTTCCCGTTAGTTAGCTAGTTGATACAGCTTTTTAATAAGCTGTTTTTAAGCTTATTAGTGGTTTTCAACTTATGTGCCTTTTATTAAAATTGCTTAATTTTGAGCCCTTTTTAATTTCCAATATTTAATTTTTCATAAAAGTAAAAAAAAATAAAAAGTGCAAGGTGGGTGTGCCTGCCCTCGAACACACGACCTTTCCTACCCCACACACATGCTTTAACACCATTGCTTTACAAAGCTCGCATCCGTTCACTCTTCCTTTTAATAAATCTTTTATACCCGATTTTGGGGCCCCCCACACCCCCCCCCCCCCCCCCCCCCCCCCCCCCCCCCCCCCCCCCCCCGGGGGGGGGTTATGGGGGTCCATTTTAGCCAAAATAAGTGTTAAGTTATTTCATGGCTTATGTTATAAGCTACGACTTCGGGCATATTTTTCCTAGGATTCTATTAGCATAAGCTATTTTCTGTATTTTTTATCATAGACTTTTTACTAATAAGTTTTAGTATTTTAAATCTTTTATTTTCTTTAAAAACTTTAAAAAATCATAAAAAATAGAAAAATAAAAATCTTTTTTTATAAAATTTTCTTTTTATATAAAGTTTGTAGGAAAATTAGTTTCACTTTCGTAGGATCTATTTTGCAAAAATTCACTTTTTAAAGAACGGGTTTCGTTTTATCCTGTCCCTGTTTTCAATGTTTAACCTCGTTTTAAAACTCGCGTTTTCACTCTAGTTTTTTTTAACTTCGTTTTAAGTCAATTATAATACATTTAAAGAAAATTTTAAAATTAGGTTTAATTTTGTAGAATTTAGGTTTTTGGCCTTAGTTTTAGTGTCCCGTTTCGCATTTTTAATTAAATTTTAAAATTGTTGCTTTTTATTTAGTAGTGATAGATTATCAAAAGTATCTTTGCTTCATTCAAATCAGAATCCGAATTAAAACGTGGTTTCAATTTCACTAGTCGTTGGGGAAACGACCCGGGTGATCATTCTTATCCGGTAATATACGTATTCTATATATATCTTTGTGAGTGGAATTGTCCAAGGGTTACTTGGAGATTTCCTTAATTTCTCTATAAGTATATTATTTTATATGTATGTAAAACAACTATCAACTCACATGTGATTCTATTGTAATCACATGAGATTTTTTGAAAGAGATTCATGAGAATCACATGAGGTTCTGGTAGAGAATTACCACTCACTTAGCTTAGTATAGTGATTCAAAAAACCGACCATGAGAATTCACAAGTTTTTGCAAATCAGTGGATTCAGGCCTGTGGAATCACATGAGATTTTTGAAAATCACATGTGATTCCTTTTGAATCACATGTGATTCATTCAAAAAACCAAACCTGATTTGTTTTATTGTATTCAAATTCTCTTATAACAAACCATTACAATACACTAGAATCACATGTGATTGTTATTTCTTTCATCACAAAACAAAACATTTTCAGAGCAGAATCACATGTGATTTTAAGACAGAATTAAAATATTAAATGAAAACACTTCAAAATATACAACTACAACTTCAAAACACTACCAGAGCAGAATCACATAGGATAGCATAAATAGCAATCACATGGAAAGGCAAAGGTATAGTCAATCCAATATGATTTGTGAATCCATTTTGATTCTGGTGAATCACATGAGATTCTGGTGAATCACATGTGATTCATTCCTCCTTGAAGCTAAACCAAACCTGATTTGTTTCAATCTAATCTATTTTTTTTAACAAAATATTATAATACACTAGAATCACATGTGATTGTTATTTCTTTCATCACAAAACAAAACATTTTCAGAGCAGAATCACACGTGATTTCCATAGCAGAATCACATGTGATTTCTAGAGAAATAATCACACTTGTAACTTCTTCCCTGACAACATTTGGATCTGAAACTTCTGGTAAAACATCTTCTCTATCTTCTGGTAAAACTTCTGGTAAAACATTTGGATCTTCAACATTTGGATCTGCAACTTCTGGTAAAAGTTGTTTGTTCAGATCTGTTTGCGTAACGTATGGTTTATCATGCATTTTCGAGTAATTCGATGGTTTTTTATAATGATTTACGGTTTTCCGGCGAGTTTCTTGTGTTTCCGGCTGATTTACAGTCGTAGATTGAAGTAGCGCGGTGGTTATTTGGTGTGTCCGGCGAGAGATGTGGTGTGTCCGGCGAGAGATGTGGTGTCTCCGGTGAGAGAGATGTGTTTTTAGGTTTCCGGCGACGATTTTAGGATTCCAGCAATGGTGATTTAGAGAGTTTCCCGATGTGTGTTTTTTGAGGAGAGAGAAAAAAAATTAAATAAGAGGGTTGGCGGTTATTTTTGTGAATTATATATGGTTGAAAGAATGAATATTAACCATTGGATGTGAATGAAATGGATGGCCAAGATCATGTTATATGTTTTTTTTGCCCATGTTTCTTGTGGATCTCACCTCTTGCTTATATTCGTACAAGTTTTTGATACACCTATTATAATGATTTTGTTCATATGAACTTTAGAGGATCTCAATCTATAAAATTTTAACACAAACACCCATTGCTTAACTTTTAGAGCATCTATAATGCATAAGTCTTTAAAGACTTTGCATTTAATGCAAAACATAATTCGTAACTAAGAGCATCCACAATGAGTTAAGTTGTGAAAAACTTTTTGTTATAATAAAAAGTGTTTTGAAAAGGTTTTTTTGCATTGTATCAAAAGCTTTTTAAAAAGTTTTTTTATAAAGACTTAGTAAACCTAAGTCTTTTGTTAAAGTGTAGTGGTGAAATGTGTTATGCATTAAGTGCATAAAGTCTTTAAAGACTTGATGCATTATAGATGCTCAAAGTCTTTTATAAAAGACTTAAGTTTACCAAATCTTTTTAAAAAAGTTTTCAAAAAGCTTTTGATGCAATGCAAAAAACTCTATAAAAAGCTTTTTAGAATAGTGAACATTCACGCTCTTAGAGCACTAGGTACCATGGCACCGACTGGCACGTGCTAGTTTGCCACCTAAGCGCCACATCACATTGGCACACAACTCACTCACGCACCAAAATGCTCTCTCCTTCGTGGCACGTGCCGGTTTGACCCCACCCACCCACATACCAAAATCCCGTCATTAATAAAAAAATATAACTTTTTTTCTTCTTGTTGTTGGAATATGAACAAATATAAATTATATATGTCTGGGAATTATTCAAGCCTAAGGGGACACACACGTTATTATGTAAAACAATGTAATTAATATATTATTGTAATATATTAATTAATGTTTAAACAAACGATCGTTAAAAGTTTAACAAGAATAAATATTAGTCGTTAATAGTTAAAGGACTAATATGCAAAATCGAGAAAAGGAAAAGATTTGGTTTGTCCCCTCTCCTTTAGTTGGCCGAATATCTTCTTCCATATGGAAGGAGATTGTTGGCTTTTCACACGATAGTAAGGGTAAAAGGAGGGTCTTAGGGTTGTGTTGTAACTCCTAACTTGAAATCTAAATAACTCTAAACTCTCCTTTGCTCTTTCCTTGGACGGACCGACCTCAAAACCTTGAGGATTCCGTTTTCATCATTCCCCTTTTCGACGACCAACAAACAACACTTAGTGTTTTTTTCATGTTGAGGTTTTACAATCGAGAGGTGCTTCGCTCATGTGGTTGATTGATTCAAGACGAACAGATTCATTTGGTTTAAACACTAACGTCCTAGCATACAATTGTTTGCTAAGAAACGTATTGTGTGTGAATACTTAGAGAGATCATTATTTTGATCTTGGTGGTTTCGCGTGGTATTATATATAACACCCTGTGTTTTTAAGACGGTGTTACGTTTATTGCTATAAGGAGTCTAACGTTCCTTGCTAAAGGTATATATCTCAATCCCTTATTAATTATAAGTTCTATACGTGTTTGATCTTTCCGTTGTGTACTCGTGATATGTTTAGCTTGTTTATTAGATCAAAATCCACCGTGCAGCACGAGCCATTTGTTTATGAATTGTAATTACAAGACATAAAATTGACAAACAATTTTAGGGTTCTTGATTAAATTTTATAAGCCCTTGGCATTTTATGCCATCAAGATTCATCTCTTATGCATCAAGATCCAAATTTTTTATTGGTTATTAAAATAGAATTAAGACTATTTCTAGGTTGTATGCAATTTATGACTAAACTTGATGTGTTTAAATTGTTAATATATCCGGTTTTATGTTAGATTAATTGTTAATTTGGCATCCATGATAAATACATGCAATTTATCGTGGAGGCGATATATGATATTAATCTTGTTAATTGTTAAAATTATTATGCAAATATGATGATCAAGACCTAAAACATAGAACACTAAATTTATGTGGTTTCGATCCACGACTTTAAAAGCTAAAGAAGACCTTGTCATGTCTTAATGGGGCCTAAAAGTTAATTTATGTCCTATGTGGTATGTATTTGTATAAGGCTTACGCAATTGATTATATCGATGAATGTGGCCGGAGTTTATAGGACGAATGAGCCTTATCAGGATTACATAATGTTTTACTTATTAGATAATTAGGATCATTATGAATATTTGCATGCTTATTTTAAGCTGTTACTTAGTTTGATAAATTGTTATGTGAATTAGTTTCATGTTTATATTGTTTTATTTTACGGTATTTTGGACTTATGAGAAAATAAAAGGGTTTTTCGAAAATAAAACATGACTAATTATTATGAAATCGGATTTATTATGAACTATTTATAGTTCATATTGTGTTTCCAAATTAAAGTTTTATTTTGAATGGTAAAAACTGGACGCTATCATGGACTCATTGGGAAGTACGGGACTCATTCCACTTGAACAAAACTATAAGAGAAGTTTAAATCGGCTACTTTAGCGTGTCAAACATTTTCCTACAGAATTCAAGTTTTTTAATTATGCTTCGCGCTGACCTGATTCTCTTGCTTCTATGTGCGTTCGATTGGTGTTTACCTGAACCATGGCATTGTCACTACAGTGTTTATTTTTTTAAAAACATTAATTCATTTATATTAGGAAACAGTTGATCGTCAAATTTAAAAGGTAACATATTTACATTAGATGTATTGCAAATATGTGATACCGTACTAAATAATTAATTGAGTAAAAGTATTTTATTAAAATCATGATCGGAAGTGTATGCATACTTATTCGGATATATTAGTTATGACAAATATTTGATACCCTTTTTAAATAAGTTTTTGCCATCTATTTGTATAAAAAACCACTTGTAGATGTTTTAAGTATACTTATGCGGTGAGACGTAATGTAGACTCGTTAATCCCAAGGTGATTATACACTTTTTCGTGAGACGTTAGTGTTACATAATCACAGTTTTTTAACTGGACGATAATTGGTTTAGGACGTTGAGACCTTTAGATCGAGGCATAGAGGGATAAACTGTGCTTACTAGCAATTATTGTAATAAAGTTATTCCCTAAATTGTTCTAGGAATTGCACCGGTGGCAATTATTGATCGTCAATTATCTTTTGAGTACACCATCACTAGCAGATCAACTAATGTGGTGGTGGTACGTCAAGTAGGATCCTAGTATTTGGAAAATTAATTGTTTATTTGATTAAACATGGGTAGTTAATTTTCTTCAAGAAGTTTTATCGAAAATACTAATTCTTGAACTTTAACAATGTTTTGTAGATGACACACCCTGTTCAAAACATAAAACATTCGGCTTTTAGGTCGATGTTTGAAAGAGAAAAACTTTCTGGAAATAATTTTAATGACTGGTTTCGTCAACTTAAGTTAGTCTTGAGAGTTGAAAAGAAAATGTTTGTCATTGAACAACCATTACCCGCGGCTCCTGCTGCTAATTCCGATGCACAAGTGTTGTTAGAATGGAATGCAGTTTATGATGCATATAATGAGGTTGCTTGTCTTATACTTGGTAGTATGATTGCTGAGCTTCATAGACAATTTAAAAACTCCTCGCCATATGACATGATAACAGAGCTTAAAGCTATGTTTGAAAAACAAGCTGAAGTGGAAAGGTTTGACCTAATCCAAACTTTCCATGCTTGCAAACAAGAGGAGGGGTTACCCCAGTTTGCTGCCTTCTTGTATCCCGATGACATGCATGTTAGATCAATTGGAACATCATGGTTATGTGTTACCACGGTGATTTATAGTATGGGACTTATCTTTAACTTTCTGGTTTTGTAAGAAATTACAATATGCATAACATGGGGAAGACAGTGGGTGAACTACATGCTATGCTCATTGAGTATGAAAAGGGTTTACCTAAAAAGGCTAAAATACCACAAGTAATGATGATTAAAAGTGGTAAAATCCAGAAGGCCAACAAGAAATCACTTAAAGTTAAAGGCAAGGGTAAAGCTAATAGCAAGAGAAAAGATAAACAAGTTTATATCCCTAAGCCTTCTGCTAAAGAGCACCCAGCTAAGGATAACGCATGCCACCACTGCAAAGAGGTGGGTCATTGGAAAAGGAATTGTCATGTGTATCTTGCTGAGTTGTTGAAGAAAAAGAAGCAAGTTGGTTCTGCCAGTTCTTCAGGTATCTTCACAATAGAATTATTTTCTTTCCCTAACAAATCCTAGGTATATGACACTGGTTGTGGTACTAATATTTGTATTACAAAATAGTGGTTTAGAGAAGCAAGGAAGCTGAAACAAGGAGCTCTCTATTTATACCTGGGCAATGGTGTTTGTGGGCAAGTAGAAGCCATACGAAGTTTTGACTTGGTTTTGCCTAATGGTCTTGTGATTTGTTTAGACAATTGTCATTATGCACCTTCTATACTTAGAGGTGTTGTTTCAGTTCACTGTTTGATAGAAAATGGATTTGTCCAGCGTTTTACAGATTTTGGAATTTCAGTTTCTAAGAATAATGTTTATTATTTTAATGCTATTCCCAGCAATGGTATTTATGAAATTGATATGCATAATCTTGTAGTAAATGTTAATTCTATTTATAATTGTTAGCACTAAAGAGCCAAACATTTAATTTGGACTGCCCCTACTTATTTATGGGCCTGAACGTCTTGTCATATAAGTAAAGCAAACGTATTGAAAAGCTTGTGCAACATTTTTTGAAGGGCTTTTAAAAACAACAGATGATGAGTCATTTGATCACGGCGTATCTTGTTTATCGGGTAAGATGACAAGGAATCGTTTCCACATCGTCCCGAAGGCAATGATTTCTTGGGAATAATTTAATACTAATGTGTTTGTGGTCCACACATCGACATGTGTCAAAAAAGGTGCTAGCTACTTCATTACATCACGGGATGATTATCGTCGTTTATGGTTATGTTGATTTCTTAAACATAAACATGAGGGGGTCTTTGAAACATTCAAGGTGTTTAAGAATGAAGTGGAAAATCAACTCGGGAAGACAATCAAGGCTCTTCGATCAGATCGAGGTGGCGAATACATAAGCCAAGAGTTTAAAGATTATCTTAAAGCTTGTGGAATTGTCCAACAGCTTACTCCTCCATACACACCACAACACAATGGCGTGTCTGAAAGGAGAAATCGTACTTTGTTAGACATGGTTCGATCTATGATGAATCTTACAACTCTGCCGTTATCCTTTTGGGATTATGCTCTAGAGTCTGCAACACGCATTCTCAATATGGTTCCAACCAAGAAGGTTGATAAGACTCCATATGAATTATGGTATGGAAAAGTTCCAAACTTGTCTTACTTAAAGGTCTGGGGATGTGAGGCGCTTGTGAAGCGGGATACGCCTGACAAACTCCAACAAAGATCTGTTAAGTGTATCTTTATAGGATACCCAAAGGAAACAATGGGTTACTATTTTTACTTCCCACCTGAAAACAAAATAGTTGTTGCGAGGTATGCTGAGTTCTTTGAGAAAAATCTCATAACTCAAGAAGTCAGTGGGAGGGCCATAGATCTTGAAGAAATTCAAGATGAAGATACATCACCTTTTGAAATCACTAGCGAAATTCCTATGGAGGTTGAAGGTTTTGAACCACCTCAAGAGGAAGTGATTCCGGTTTATAGGTCCGAAAGTTCACATCAAGCTCCAGATCGTTTATGTCTAAATGTCAAAGCGGAAGAGCATAGTCTAAGGGATCTTAATAAACCCACTAGCTATAAAGCTGCAATGTTAGATTCTGAATCTAATAAGTGGATCGATGCTATGAATGCGGAAATATAATCCATGATGGACAATATGGTATGGGTCCTGGTCGATCTTTCTCCTGGCTGTAAGACTGTTGGGAGTAAGTGAATTTTTAAGAAAAAGACTGGCATGGATGGTATTGTACACACCTATAAAGCTTGTCTTGTAGCAAAGGGTTATACTCAACTCTTTGGGGTTGATTATGATGAAACTTTCTCACCCGTCGCTGACATTAGAGCTATTAGGATTCTCATATCTATAGCGGCGTTCTATGATTATGAGATATGACAAATGGATGTCAAAACTGCCTTCCTAAATGGTTATCTTGATGAAGACATTTATATGGTACAACTGAAGGTTTTGTTGATCCTAATCATCCCATAAAAGTATGCAAGCTTCAAAGATCCATTTATGGTCTTAAGTAAGCATCAAGAAGCTGGAATAAAAGATTTGATGAAGAAATTAAAAGGTTTGGTTTTGATCAAAATCTTGATGAGCCATGTGTATATCAAAAGGCTAGTGGGAGTAATGTTACATTCCTCATCCTGTATGTTGATGACATAATCATCATAAGAAATTACATTTCAAGTTTACAAAGTGTAAAGGATTATCTTGGAAAGTGTTTTGCTATAAAAGATTTAGGGGAAGCAGCATTTATTCATTGGAATCAAAATCTACAGAGATAGGTCGAAGCGATTGATTAGACTTGGTTAAAATGCTTACATAGATAAGATCTTAAAGAGATATAAAATGGATAATTCCAAATGTGGTCATATCCCCATGCAAGAAAGACTTGACTTGATCAAAACACAAGGTGCTTCAACACCTGAAGAGGTGAAGCGTATGCAAAATGTACCTTATACTTCGGTTGTAGGATCCATTATGTATGTGGTAAGATGCACTAGACCTAATGTTGCATTCGCGTAAAATATAACTAGCCGATTTTAATAGAATCCTGGTGAAAGTCACTGGACTAATGTGAAAAATATTCTTAAGTATTTAAGAAATACTAAAGATATGTTTTTGGTTTATGGTGGAAATCCTAAAGCTGAACTTCGAGTTGATTGCTATTGTAATGCTGGATTTGAGATCTATATAGATGATATGAGATCTCAAACAAGATACGTCTTCATTTTGAATGGAAGGCGTAGTAGACTAGAAAAGCTCCAAGTAAAGTACTACTGCAAAGCCTGCTACATAAGCTGAATTACATAGCTGCTTCAGAAGCAGAGATGGAAGCTGTTTGGATTAGAAAGTTTATTTCAGGGCTTGGTATAGTGCCAACAATAAACGAGCCTATTAATATGTTTTGTGATAATTTAGCTGCACTTCATTTTGCCAACAAACCCGAGGTTCAGAAGGGCTCCAGACACTACCATAGGAGATATCATTATGTTCGTGAGAGTATTGCACTAGGCGAAATAAGATTCCTTAAAGTTCACACAGATGACAATCTGATTGATCCTTTTACGAACGCTTTACCTAAAGGAAAGCTTACTCAACATGATAGGAGCATGGGACTTCATTTAGCTAGTAGTTACATGTAGATCTGTATTTAGTATTTGGATAAGGGATGTTTGAAAAATTTATTTACGATAATGATACTTGGTATTTTGTTATTTTTATCTTAAATTGTGTTCTATATTTGCATGTTTAAATTCGTGAATAATAATAGTTATTATTCTAAATTAACCCGTTGTCGATTAACAATATGGGAATATTGTTAAATTAAGACACTTATAAGGGATTGGTAATATTTTGGATATTAAGGATGTGTCCACCAAACTCACATGATATTCATAAGATGAATATTAGATTTCCCCAACAACAAGATTATTACTTTATGGATCGTCATCATTAAGTAAATCTTATAAGTGATTTTATTTACAAAATCATTAGACTTGAGATACAAGTAGGTCTTGCATGTATGGATAATCCTTCTTGGTCTAGTTTAAGTTTTCCTGAAATGGATAACTAATAAGGGCTACTTCATAAGTGGATTTTTTTTTTTTTTTTTGAACATGATGACTTGATCACTTGTATTCAATCTTAGAATTTTATTTCCTTCAATCGTTGTAGAATGATGCCACTGGTCCCCTCGTAGAATTAATCAAATGTGTGTATGGCCGTACCCGAAAACTCATGTAAGAAATGTCTCATTGATTTTTGGTAATCCTGATTAGTTACATATACGAGAAACAAAATCGTTAAATAATGGAATAACATTGATCCATATCCATTTTTAACACGGTATCGGAAACAAAGGGATTGTAAATTCATAAATCATTTGTCCTTTCTTTATTGTAACACACTACTTGTATATTTCTAAGGCTAGGAGCATTGGCGTGGACACTTACCAATGTTATTATATAATTTATACATGTCCAAGTGGGAGCTGTTGGAATATGAACAAATATATGTCCGGAACTTATTTGAGCCTAAAGGGACGCACACGTTAATATGTAGAACAACGTATTTAGTATATTAATGTAATATATTAATTAGTGTTTTAACCAACGGTCATTAAAAGTTTAACAAGAATAAATATTAGTTGTTAATAGATAAAGGACTAATATGCAAAACCAGGAAAAAGGAAAGTTTGGTTTTTCCTACTCTTTCCTTATAGTCGGTCGAACCACCTCCTCATGAGGAGGTGGGGGACTGTTGATCCCACTTTAATAGATCAAATTCCTTAAGCTTGTTTAAGGTTAAGTTAATTAATAAGAATCTAACATAACATATAGAGTAGAAACTGTGTTTGAATGTATTAAAGATTATGCGGAATCTAATCTTTAATATTAAGAAGAATTATCAATGAAACTATAATTCAATGAACATACAATTCAACAAATAAGCTCCAATATTATTAATGATAATAATACGAATACTCTTAAAGTATTAGGGTTACAAAGACCTTGAAGCTATGAATTATACGTCTAGTTGTATATAAAACTCTATGCCCTAGGGCCTCCTTTTATACACCAAGGAGTCCTAGTCAGCTTACCATAGTTTCCTAAGATATCCATAATCTTTTCTATAAACACATAACTTAATACATATCATATAAGCAGCACTAACAAAAAACAGTACTAACTTATTAACCTCAGCATCATTAACTTATCTCTAAGCAGTCTTAACCCTGAGCAGTACTAATATTCACTAGCAGTAGTAACTTTGTACTAGTAGTAATAAACACTTAGCATATTTTCACTAGCAGTACTAATATTCACTAGCAGTAGTAAACACTTAGCATATTTTCTTTGAAGTTTATGAGCAGCACTAAAATCCAACTGAGCAACATTAACACAAACATGAGTAGCAGTAATTCAAACATCATCAAGAAGACTTTTAATCCCACAAAGTCCTCCTTAAACTTGTATTCTTTCAACAAATCCATCAAGTCTCTTAATTTAAAGCTTCATCAACATCAAGAGGATGCTTCCAAACACTTCTTTACTTCTTAAGTTGTTTCATGATGAATTTAAGAAGCAGATAAGCCATTTCACTTTCATAATCAATTATAAGCTTCTTTTCTAACATCATTGAACGTGTAAGTGGTGCAGGGTGATACTTCTTCTCTACCAACATATAAATCTACACATGTTGCATCATCAAGGAATGTACTCTACATGAGTCATACAGCTTCCAATCTAACACTTTGTATTCTTGTTGATTCGTCCATACTTTATCTTCTACATGTGGTTTAAAAATTATTTTCAAATCACCCCATAACAACAAATCCAAGTCTTCCACTGGTCTTTTTGACTCACATTTAGCTTTTACCACTACAATAAAATGAACATAACGCAAACAACCAATAAAGTTTGTAATATTGCCCTTTAAAAAATGAGTCATTACGTATAATGTGACCACTTTGTCGAGTGCTAGCGTTATTTAACGTTTCCTTAGGTATTAAGCAATCCCTTATATGGATTAAGAAACAATTTTTTTGAAGAGTGTTGCATTGTTCAATGTGCGATACTATAATGTGCAACACTTTTAAAATAATATGCAACTTTATTACACTCAAGTGCAACACTTATGCAACAAGTGCAACACTCTTAGATTATATAATAACACTTTTTTATTTGGAACAGAAAACATACAACACTTTTATGTATCAAGTGCAACACTTTTTAACATTTTATCATATTAATGCAACACTTTTTCTAATGATTTATAGCACTTTTATTTCAAGCAACACAAATGTTGAATGTTTATAATGCACAATTTTTTTTGCAAGCCTATTATATAAATTCAAATTTCCATTCAATAATAGAAATAATTAAATACAATAGGAAATATGATATTGTACTTTAACCAAGTTATTCATTCAATGTAAAATAGCTAACATACACACTGATAAAAAAAGTTATCTAATCAACATTCCAGCAATCTTCGACATCTTCTTTACACCTGTCCACATACAGTTTTTTTAATAAAGTACATTGAATCAATGCAGCCTGTCATACACGAAAATGATGAAGATTAGATTTTTTTCTACGTATCTTGAAATTAAAAGGATAACCACTGTTAGTAAAGTAGTTACCCTATATACTAATGGTAGAGTCTACCATTTTAGTACCTCTTTGAACTTAGCAGGAACCTCAGGTTTCAAAAGAGCAGGAGCAGGGCCGTTAATCTTTTTTAATAAGTAGCAAAACTGTTTAGTTATTGGTGATAGAAATTCTCATATCACATGTGTGCTTCTGTTAAAAAGCTATGCATCTACGGCTTCTGATATCTTGAGTGGTTATTACGCGACTGTTGTTCCAGTAATTTTCCTTTCAAGATTAGCTTCAAAAACATACTTCTCTCTCTATAAAAAAGCAAAGATCGTGCAAATTACGACAACCAACCTTGTACGCTTGACAAAGAACTTGTCTTGCTTATCACAACTTGGCCTTACACTTTATTTCTGTAAGGAATTTAATGGCAATGGTTTCTAAAGATTATCCCATACAGGATTCATATTTTATGCTTATGGTTGTATGTAGGTTTTTTAGGAGGAGAAGAGTCATGTATAGTCAATATAAAGAGGTTTATGGGATAAGAAAAATAAGACTAGAGAACAGGTCTTCCTTCAGCTGTATACTATTCCAAAATTGTTACTCTAATAACCGAAGGAATTACGTCATCATCAACTAAATTAAAATCAACCAAAAAAAATCAAAATCCACCACTACCATGTTCACCCCAACATAATTAAACAAAAACGCATTTACAACATTCCATTAACACAACCTTGATTTAGTTTATTAAAAAGAAAAAAAACAGTTAAATAGTGTTAAGGGGTCAACCCAACCCATCCTGCCCTGTTTTGACTCATACTAAAACAATTACCCATTGCAACCTAAACCAGTTTACTAGTCACTAGAGAGAGAGAGAGTACCTTGATGTTGATGTTAGAGTATGTCCATGTTGAACTGCCGTTTGAAAATGTTTCCTTGTTAAGAAATGAAAGACTCCTAACTTCATCCTCCATGTAAATAGAATCCATCAGATCACATAAGAAAAATATGTCCTGTGAATGAAAGAAACATTGCACTCTTGCCAAAGTTCAAGAATCTATTTCTTCTACTGCCTTGCAAATTCTAAAGGCCAATCTTTAGCTGCCAAAATTGAATCCAAACCAATGCTTTTGACGCTTTTGCCCAAACACCATCAGCCTGACCCATGAACCTACAACATCATCCACACATAACAAAATGGGTTAGTCATAACAAAAGGAAACATACATACTTTATGCTCAGTTCTATTTTTGGGTTCCTAAGAACCCATCTTTCTAAGGTAAGTCAAAAGACAACAAACTGAAAGTCAAAAGTCAAACCTGAAGTTTTAGGACATTTCTTCAATCCTTGAACAACCAAATTCTCTTCTTCATGATTACATACTTTCCAACTTTCCAAGTGATGACTATGATGAATCACATCTCAAGAACCTTTTGCTAGCGGCCTCACCAATATAAAACCTGCCATTCAAATACTGAAAGTAAGTACGTATGTGAACCGAGTGCTTATGTAAAACTATATATTACACTATATTCATAGTTTTTTACCTCATCCTCGATTATGAACCGAGTGTTTACATAAAACTATATATAAAGGTTCAACCAACTAGCTTGTTGATTACATTAAGCTACAAAACAATGAATAAACTAAGCCATCATGTAACTTACACACTTAAAAGGATTGCAACCACCCTTCTCTTGGAACTAGCTAGCTAGTGTGTGTCTATCACACACCCGTGAACTGAATTACTAACAAAGACCACGTACTGCTACACCTCTAGCTAGTTTGGCTTGATCTTTTATTTATTAAGGAGAAAGCATGTATATTTATCTTTATACTTTATGCAAATTCCATTCCATGTTTAACAAAATACGACATGATTTCCCAAAGGGGAAGTCACACCTACACTCTGATCATCGATCAGCGTAGCTAGCTAGCCACCATCAAAGTAGGTATATAGATGAGAATACGAGATACTATTAAGTATTAACTACGTTTGGCAAGAAAGTTGTACTGAACACCAATTGACAACCGCAACAGTTTTAGTAGGTTTAAGAAGATACAGAGCAATAATTTATATTTCAAACTTTACATAGCATACATTTATCGTAATTTACAAAAGATAATACAATCAAATTACGAGTTACATCTTGAGTTCTCAACCGGCTACTGAATGCAAACTTGAGTAACTCGTAGAAGAGTCAAACTAAATTGGAGGAGCATCTTTGTTTTTCTTGTAAGCATTTGTTAAACCTTGTACGTGAACCAAAGCCTCTTTCATGTCATGACATTTATTCATACACCAATGTACTGTTACTGCTTGTTAGTAGATATTTTGAATAGGTAAAAAAAGAATTATGTCAAATGGGTCACCCATTTCTGCCACTCTTGAAACATTAGCCATTGGCACAATACAGAAAAAAGTATGGTTAAAACATTTCATTGTGGTTTGGGAGCTGTTGTTATGAACAATAGGTTCCCTCTGAAAAAATGTAAGGTACTACTTAGATAGAAACCAAACGCTCACTTATTATGGAGCTTGAGTGCTCGAGTTATCAGCCACTTGATCTTGCCTTTATCAGTGGTGAACAAGGTAAATTGTTATTTGTAACTGAATTGTATCTTTTTTTACCAATGGTAAATTATGGAAAATCATAAAAATATAAGCGAATCGTTTTAACATGATATTGGTTAAGACTTGTAGTTGGATTAAAAACATAAATATCATCTTTATTCTGAAATAAAAAAATAAATGAACCGGGGACTAATTCTACATTCACATCACAGACTTACAGTTTTCCGCCATATTATTGTAGTCTAGAAAACAAAACTATTATAATGTTAAAGAGGTAGATAATTAGCCCACATGCCAACTTTTTGTCTCCTAAAGGATTGGGTCATAGACATTAAATTGAGAAGTTCAGGTCACATTAAAGATTACCTGATGGGTGGGTGATCAAAATAAGTAATGGGTCAAAATTGATATGTTATCGTTAAAAGTTATAATGTCAATATAGGTGAGTTGATCATCGGCATTTTTATAATGCAATCAATACTTATTGTGTTAAATATGATTACAAAACATGTACTATGAAAAACTATTTAACAGGGCGTTTAGGAGGTTGTAAGCAACGGAATACACTTTAAAACTGTCAACTAGTTCAAATTTAGGCTACATCTTTAGACATTATGCAGTTTACGTAAGGGACAATGACACAGTCCCCCCGCTAAAAAGATAATAGGAAATAAAAGACAAGGCAGAAACACGAGGCGAACGTCATGGAATATATCACAACTCAAGGTGTCAACAATAGAGAAACACTAAATGCACAACTTAGTAATAAAGACACAATGTGTCATGACAATACTGAAAACCAAAAGAACAACATCTTGTATTAATGAAAGAGGGTCTTACCAATACAAGAACAATATCTCACGATCCTAATAGAATCAAACAACATTCAACAAAATCCATGCAATAAACATAAACAAACTCAGGAGCGAACTCCAATGCAATCCTAGCAGTCGCTCTAGCCACTTCTCTTAACCTCAATATCACGACGAACGCACACTTGAAAATGATGCTTAAAAACGTTCAACCACAACATTGGTGAGAGTCATAAGGTTTTAAGACAACACATTAATAAACCTTCAAACCATTACTGTAATTATCAAACAAAATATAGGAAAATTATGCAACATATGAACTTATGCTGGCATGCAAACCAAATCACCATATCAAACCAACCATACATATACTGGGTAGGCGTACCCCTCTGATCCCACATACGTCACTTACGCACCTAAAAGTCTACTAGCTGAAGCTGATATTTAGGCTTAGACCCATACCAATTCAATGAGTTGATCAATCTCAAATTAATGATCCGTGAATGAATCATCCCCACTATAATATTCCCTCAACAATAACAAAATATCAAAGCAACAACAAGCCATTAAGCAGCACATAATGTCCACCAACTAAAACGCAGATCAAAACACATAATCACATCAATTCAAAACATTTCCAAAACACTTAGCATCATTTCCATCCCAATTTAAAACATTAAAAAGAGGGACTATGAAACTCACCTAATTCTTAGCTTTCCAAAAGAATCCAACAAAAGCTTCACAAACACTTCACGGATAATCTAAACAATTAAGCACACAATAAGCTACCATCAATTAAGCAATGTCAACCCAAAAGATGTAAACTTTCAACTATGTTGGATATCTAATCTATCTACCAATAAGTTCAAAACTTGAATTTTAAAAACCCTATCCAACTCCTACACAAGCCATTTTACACATCAATGCTACACAACTTAAATTTCTGGTTTTGAGCAGAATTTTATACTCACTTACACGTCTTAAACGTACAACTTAAACACTTCTATAATTCAAACCAAAACACCATGGCTATTACAAATATGTCCCTATGAATTCTCTCATAGATCCCCAAGCCATTACCCATATACAAGATACCTTTAAAAACAAAATCAATCAAATCAAAAGTGTCTAGAATTCGTCCAGAATCTGAAACCCTAAAAGTATGACGCTAGATGACCACTTTATACCTCATTATATGACTAGAAAAAATTCAGGGGTCACACACAATATATAAACTAACTTCCACGTGATTTAGAGCCTCAAATAGTTGTCTAAGTATTTTTAGAAAAATCAAACCCACAACTGAAATTCGTCACAGTTTGACACACTGATTTTGTAAAGACCTTTTGACCCACTTCCCGACCATAAAAACTCACGAGACCAACTTTGCTGGAAAGTAGACTCTCTGAGGTTATCTCCAGTATGTTGTAAATTGTTTATTTGATCTTTTATGAATGGGTTATGCTCGTTACAAAACTGCCTAAAATTCTGCAGTGAATTAAACAACTAATTCGGGCGATCTAGACCCTAACGCATGATCAAATCTCGTAACCAATTAAACTAATGATCAAACAATTATTATAACATTATAAACTTCCAGAAAAATCAAAGCCCTAATTTATAAACCCTAATCCATCAAGTTTAAATTACATTAATTAAAAATTAAATAACTAGAATTAAACAAAGATTAGAAAATACCTTAAAAGAAAACCCTAACTTTTTTTTCTTCTCCTTGGTTCGGTCGACAATAATAGGGGAGGGGGTTTGGGATTTGTTTTGTATTTATAGGCTACCTAGAAATATTCTAGATTAACTCTAATTAGGAATTGGATAACAATTAGGATTACATTTATTTTCTTTTTTTTTCTTTATTATTTTCAACCGATTAAGGCTTCTTTTAATTTTTTTTATTAATTATTTAATTACTTGTATTTCCTTAAATTTTTATAAAAATCTTAACTAATTTGACTATACCTTTTTAAATTAACGAAATTCACTAGACTTTCAAAAATAACTTTTTACTTTTTCATTTTCAACCTAACATTCCTATTATAAAACTTTTACATTTTTCTTAACTTACCACTTAAAATCTAAACCTATCTTAAATTACTAACACAAAAATACGTATACGTAATAATACTTACACATTTAACACAGAAACGCTCAAATCTCAATAATCATTTCCTTGTCACTCAAAAGTGAACGAAATGAACTCAAACAATTTCACCCCATTCCAATCACATGAATGACACACTCAATAGATTGATTACCAATACCTCATAAACACATATAAACACATATAAACACATAAAATCACATAAATCATAACATTGTAAACATGGCAACCTAAAGTCAACACTAACGGTTTTGACTAACATGCTCAAGCCATGGTTTGTCATAGTAAACCCCCTCCTTTAGGAAATCTCGTCCCGAGATTTAACTAGCCGATTCATCAGCTCGATCAACAAACAACTGAGGGTACGTAGAGTTCATATAATCCTCGCGTTCCCAAGTAAACTCAGGACCATGCTTAGAATTCCAACGAACCTTTACTAACGCTATCTTACTACGCTTTAAACTCTTAACTTCATGATCTATTATCTCCACCGGTTCCTCAACAAAACAAAGAGTTTTGTCAACCTTTATCTCACCTAATGGAACATGCAAACTAGCATCCGCCAAACATTTCTTTAGGTTTGACACATGAAACGTGTCATGTACCCCACTCAATTCCTTAGGCAATCTCAATCGATAAGCTATAGGACCGATCCTTTCAAGAATCTCAAATGGTCCTATATATCTCGGTGCTAACTTTCCCTTTTTCCCAAAATGAATTACACCTTTCCAAGGTGATACTTTCAACATCACTAGATCTCCTACTTCAAATTCCAATGGTTTGCGTCTATTATCAGCATAGCTCTTTTGACGATCACTCGCTGCTTTGAGCTTCTCCTTTATTAACACAACTTTATCAGTCGTTTCTTGAACCAATTCTGGTCCAATCAAACTACTTTCTCTAATCTCAGCCCATAAAATAGGCGACCTACACTTCCTTCCATACAAGGCTTCAAACGGAGCACATCTTATACTCGAATGATAGCTATTATTGTAAGAAAAGTCAGCCAATGGTAGATGAACATCCCAGCTACTACCAAAATCAATTACACACGCCCTCAACATATCCTCTAATGTCTGAATCGTATGCTCACTTTGTCCATCTGTTTGGGGATGATAAGCCGTACTCATATCCAACCTCGTCCCTAAAGCTTTTTGCACAGTCTTCTAGCAACGCGACGTAAATCATCCATCTCTATCTGAAATAATCGACATAGGAACTCCATGTCTCGTGACTATTTCATCAATGTAGATCTTTGCCAATTTCTCAGTACTATAGTCTTCTATTATAGCCAGGAAATGAGCCGACTTAGTCAGTCTATAGACTATGACCCAAATCGTGTCATGCCCACTTTTTGACCTAGGCAACTTAGTGAAAAAATCCATAGTTATCTTATCCAACTTCCATTCAGGTATCTCAGGTTGTTGCAGTAAGCCCGAAGGCCTTTGATGCTCAGCCTTTACATTTGAACATGTCAAACACTTACTAACATAAGTAGCAATATCTCTCTTCATTCCCGGCCACCAATACGTATCTCGAAGATCATAGTACATCTTATCAGCTCCTGGATGCACAGAGTACTTAGACTTGTGACCTTCGTCCATGATCATCGTTCTCACGTCTCCTATTAATGGAACCTATATACAGTCCATAAAATACAAACTCTCGCCCTCTTTCTTTTCCATCTGCTGATCTAGGCCATGCAGGTTTTCCATAAGTACATTCTCTTACTTAAGCGCCTCACTCTAGGCTGCTTGTATCGTTTCTCTTATTCCAGCCTGGATAGTCACTTCCATGGCCCTTACACGTCTAGGTTTCAACCACTCCTTCCTACTTAATGCATCAGCCACAACGTTCGCTTTACCAGGATGGTAACGAATCTCGCACTAATAATCACTAAATAACTCAATACCAACCCTCTGACGCATATTCAGCTCTTTCTTACTGATCGAATAATGTGTTTGAAGAACTTTGGTGATCCATATAGATAACACTCTTATTACCATAACAGACAGTGCCTCCAAGTCTAAGGAGCAAACACAACACTCCCAATTTCAAATCATGTGTTTATATAGTTTTTTTTCTCATGGGTTTTTCACTGCCTCATGCATAAGCCATTCACTTTGCCCCTTTGCTGAGTATACAACCTAATCCTAGTTTTGAATCATCACAATAAACCACAAATCTTCCACACCATCCAGGTAGCGTCAATATTAGGTGCATCACACAAGTTTATTCTTTAAAGTTTGAAAAGCTTCTTCTTGCTCCACACCTCACATAAACCTCTAATTCTTCTAAGTTAACGAGGTAAGAGGTTTAGTAATTTTGGAAAAGTTTGCAATAAACCGTCGGTAATAACCTGCTAATCCCAAAAATGATCGAATTTCAGAAGGCGTCGTAGGGGTCTTCCATTCTTTAAACCGTCTTCTATTTTGCTGGGATTCCACATTAATACCATTCTGATTGAGAACATGACCAAGAAAGTACACCTCTTGCAACCAGAACTCACACTTGGAGAACTTGGCATATAGCCTCTCCTTCCTTAACAATTCTAACACCAAACCCAAATGAACTTCATGGTCCTCTTTCGTCTTCGAGTAGATCAAGATGTCATCGATGAACACAATAACGAACTTATCTAAGTACTGGTTTTAACAAACCAATTCATCAAATCCATAAAGACAGCATGAATTGGATTTAGCCCAAAAGGCATAACTGTAAACTCAAAATGTCTGTATCTCGTTCAAAATGCCGTCTTAGGTATGTCGTCTTCATGCATGCGTAGTTGGTGATAACCTGACCGAAGGTCTATCTTGGAGAAATAACGCGAACCGTGTAAGTGGTCCAAAAAAAACATCCAATAACCCGTAAGAGGATACGATTCTTAATTGTCAACTTGTTCAGCTCTCTATAATCGATACACATATGTAGCGAACCATCCTTCTTCTTGACAAATAACACTGGTGCTCCCCATGGAGAATGACAGGGTCTTATGAAACCCTGTGTCTTGGCAACTCCTTGCAGAGGCCCAAGACAATTTTTTTGCATCTCAGAGCGCGCTAAACGATATGGAGACTGCAATAGGCGTCGCTCCAGGAACTAGAATCTATCGAAACTCCACTTGTCGTTGCGGAGGCAATCCTGACACATCTTCTGGAAACACATCTTTAAACTCACGTACCACAGATATATAACTCAACTTCGGTTCATCCTCCTTTGCACTCTTTAATGCTTTGGTGATTCCTATGGTCCATTCTCTGTGTACCCTAAGGATCCTACCATCCTCTACTGGTATTTCTACTACCTTCTCATGACATACTATCACAAACCCAACATGTTGGATAACCAATCCATTCCTACATAATCCACATCAAAATCCATGACTCAAGGTATAAATTTAGCTAAACAGGGAACTTTCTAGTTTTAGTTTGCAGTCAACGAAAAATCTTCCACTTCTTACTTTCCTTACCAACAGCTTACTTCTATCACATAACCAGGATTCACAATACTAGGTTTCACATTAAGTAGGGCAACAAATTTCAGCAGATATGAAACAAAAACGGCTCTAGAATCAAATACAATGAAAAAAAAAAAAAAAAAAAAAGGGGGGGGGGGGGGGAAAAAAAGAAAAAAAAATAAAAAAAAAAAAAATAACAAAGTGACCCTTTCAGAGAGAACGTACCCGTTACAACGTTAGGATCCTGGACCGCCTCCATTGCATTCACATTCATGTTGTAAGCTCTTCCTCTAACTTGGTTTCCATTGCTTTGGTTATTTCGGCTGCCCTCCAAAGCCAATTGATTTCCAACTTGTCCAGGTGCTCGATTCAACTTGGGACAAGTGTTGCGGAAATGATCCGGGCTACCACTCATAGCACACTCTTGAATTGTTACTCAAACTAACATCATTCAACCGTGAAGCTACTATGCCTAAACCGTGCCGACAATCCCTGGCAAAATGACCCGGTTTCTGACAATTAAAGCACACATTGCAAGGTCTATTTTCTGGATGAAAAGTATAACACTTGCCACACTTAGAACTTGAGCTTGCAATTTCATTTCTAGGAGGGGCTGTTGCCACAAACCCAGTTCCCGTCTTTGCCTTCTTGTTGTCTTTCCAAGATCCTCCAGTTTTACTAGACTCCTCCACTCCCTTTCTCTTATCTACCCTTTGTCAAGGTACCACAGCTGACTGCTTCGTCAGTAAGTATTCCAGCCCTCAGTATTGCATTCTGAATAGTAGTTGGTTGGGTTGCTCGAAGCATTCCTCTAATCTCAGGAGCCAGTCCAGCTATGTACCTCTTAATACGAGATGACTCAGGTGTAACTAAGTGTGGGACCAACTTGGCCAACTCATGAAACCTATCAGTGTAGGCAGCATGATTAGCTCCCACCATCTTGTGATTCCAGAACTCACTCTCCAATTTCTCCATTTCATTACTTGGGCAGAATTCTTCAACCATCAATGCCTTAAAATCGTTCCATGACATGGCCATTGCAGCCTCACGTCCTCTTGCTTGGACTTGAGTGTTCCACCAAGTCAAAGCTTTGTTCACCAATGAACTAGCCGCATACCTCACCTTTTGATTCTCAGCACAACCACTATTATCAATCACATTTTCCATCTTCTCGATCCAACGAGTAAGCACTATCGCACCTCCTTTCCCATCATACTCTTTGGGATTACAAGATTGGAATGCCTTGAAAGTGCATCCGTTGTTCCCACCATTTCCATTTCCACCACCACCATTTCCTCCATTAGCATTGTTCACATTGTTTGTCACTTGAGTGACAATCTGAGGAAGAATGGCTTGCAATTGTTGCGCGATAATAGCAGCAATGTCGGGGTTCTCGTTGTTGGGACCGCTTCGCCGGTTTGGAGCCATTTTCTATAAGATATTAAATTTATATACATTAGCCCATATAATAAGAATCATGATCGAATCATACTTCTTAATAACCATATACATACATACAACGCATCAACAATAATCCATGTAATCATACTTGCAAGTCCACCTGTGTCGTGGCGCATGTATAATTATGTTGGCCACCATAATTATAGATGCCCCCTTTCACAGTTGTACTCCCTCCTATGAAGACACTTCATAATATAACACACCATATAGCACCTTAAAAAAATGAAACCAACAAATAACACAAGGAATAATCCTAATAATCACTTTTATTATTAATACTCAGAATTCAAACATTGAAAATAACATTCCTAACATGGCTCCAAACATCGAAAGAGAGAAAAACAAGCTAAAACATATCAATCACTTAGAACAATACAGACAGCTACGAGACGCGCGGTCATAATCAGGTTTAGTTGTCTTCTTCCACACAGGTTTACTACTCGCGGTGGACTCAAGGTCTGAGTCCACTTCATTCCTCTCAACTTCTTCCTCATTTTCTATCAACCATCCATTCATGTTACGCTTTGGCTGAGGTAGCCAATGTGGTGCAAACTCATTCATCAGATTTCCTTGTTGACGTTGTGGGTGATCTACAAATCCATACAGGTCATGTCTTCTAGGTTGTTCCACCGGCTCTTCTTCAGACGTTTCATAACCTTGAAATTTTCCAGGAACTCTGGTGATAGTGTCGTCCTTGGCAATTATCTTGGTTTCAATTTCCTCAATTGTTTGTCCATCAACTTCCTTCAGGGTCATCTTCTCTTCGACTCGACACGGCCACAGAGCAATAGGAATTTGGATCTTGCGGTTACCCCGTCTGCATTTCTTAATCTTCTTGCACCTAGTTGCAAAAGCAACTGAATCATGGTACTTTCTACGAATGGGGGGAGACATACTATAATGGACCACAAAACATAGACTATATCAGGATACAGATCTCAAAATAGCAAAGAAAAACTCAACCTATATATATTATATAGTATAATGTACTTTATGAAACTTAGGGAAAATAAACATAATAGGTATATACTTACACATAAGCC
>BQNB010073734.1:0-24472 GCA_026074375.1 Tanacetum coccineum
TTCCTGGCTTCGGCTTTGATTCTTTGGCTTCTTTTTGTACTCTTCTGATTCTCATGTCCGTGCTTGCTCGTTTTTTGACTGTTTTCTTGTGACTTTTGATATATCCGTACCTACACACACAAAACTCAAATACAAGCATATTTTTGCCATTTTTGGTCTCTTTTGGGTTTAATTGGGTTATTTTAGGTATTAACGGATATGTGTATTTTACACTTATCAACTATAGATTTTAAAATTGAATCATACATAAATAACAAAACAAACACTTAAGTAAAAATGAGTTGGTCGGAGTATTCTCAAGATTTTTTTCATCACGACAGTAATGAAGTCAGTAATGAAAGCGAGTATTTTCAACATGAAGAAAATAAAATCAGGAATGAAAGCAACTACGTCTCACGCAACAAATCAGAATTTAAAACGGACACGGTAAGTACATAAACAATTTTAGTACCTAGTATATTTTATAGGTTACTATTAAAAATTATAAAGCATTAAAACTTGTTAAAAATTCGTTTTCAGGTGTTTAATTCTCGTCAAGATTTAATAGACTGGGTGAAAGAAACAGGACTTTCAATTGGTTACGTTATTGTGATTAAAAGATCTAAAGCTAATTTTAATGTCTCTTTTCATTGTGATGTTAGTGGTAAATACACCAGTAAAAAAACCTCAAATAGAAATACTGGCACAAAAAATGCGATTGTCCTTTTGGTTAGGAAGGGAAATATATGTATGATGATTGTTGGACGTTGAGTGTCATATGTGACACTGATGTGTGTTTTTACAATCTTTAAATTTATAATAACTAGAAATACCGATTTTGACTAAAAACACAACATTCGGGCAAGTATACCCTATTCGAGCTGGTAATCTTTAGTATTATGTAAGTTCATGGTGTTTCCACGGGATTTGTTAGCAATTACCAGATTATTTATCTAAGTAACAAAGCTAATGATGTAAATGTCAAATACGCCTAACGGTGTAATAAAGTAAGAACGGAACAAAGACATGATTCACAATAAATTATAGAATATGAGATTATCAAGACTTTATATAAACAAAACATATATGATGGGTAATCATAATAACAAGCATAATCTACCAATGTTAACATTGAATCCTTTGGCCTATATATACATCAGTCCCGAGCGAATTAAGAACAGTTTATATTCAATATATGCATATATATGAATTCGTGCCAACCAGGTCACGGTCAACATAAGGAAGGCGTCTTAAAAATTAGTTCAATCGGGTTGTGTATCATTTGTCCCACTCAATCCTCACATAGTATGATATTGACATGTCATTCAGAACCAAACGGTTCAACTAATACATACATGACAATTAACCTTTCGCCCTATTTCAATTGCAATGATTTACCAAAAGATAAAAAGGGTCCAAGTAAGGTTAAATCGCGTTCATAAACATGTATATTCATAGTCATAGCCAAACATCAAATATTATTCTGTTTTCACTATCGTACGAGCAAAGTAAAAATACCAATATTTTTTGACTAACTAACCACCAATCCGAAACTAACAATTCCATGTTCATCCAAATAAAACAAATGCTACTGCAGATACCGGAAATATGTTCACTTTAAACTTCTGAAATTCAACAAAGTAATCAAAAATGAGTGTTTGGGTAACAAGGTTATGTGATGTTTCCTTTCAGAGTATTTGGTATTAATACCTCTATAAATCAAAGTAGAAAGTGTTTAGATTCTGGAAATGGATGGAATATGATCTATATATGGTGGTGGATCAGTGGTATTTCGTGGCTATGGTGGTGGTGGTGATATGGTGGTGAAATGATGGTAAGTGGCGGATTAAAGGGGTGTTTGGATCATTAGATCCAAGGATCCTCACCACTCTCTTCTCCTCTCCCAAAGGCTTTAGGAGATTGTGTAGTAAGATGTATGAAGATTGTATGAGAGATTATAGAAATGAGAGGAGCAAGGAGGGATTTTATCAAGCTATTCGGGGGGCTAAGTAGTCTGATGCCGCAACCCTTATTGTGCGCACACTTTGTGAGTATGCACTTAGCATTTAATCTGCATTTAATTTTTCTCACCGCCTCAAAAAAGTGGCAGCAATTTGGGTTAAAAACGCCGCACTTTGGTGTGTTTTATAGGATTTTTTCAGTAATGTTAAGTCAAAGAAAGTGATCCGCACTTTCTGCAAGTGCAGGTGATACTTTTGTGTCTATTATCAGCTTTTAGTTGGCCTTTTTCCATGGTTGTAGATAAATGAAATTCCGATCGCATCCGTGGAACGCTAGAATGCGGTCAACGGAGTTCGTCATAGTATGAACCGAGTTTTGACCAATCAAGTGAACATGTGTCGGGAAGATCTTTATCTTTCAGTTGTTTCTTGTTTAAGCTTCAAATCTTGTGTATATTCTTGCGTTTTCTTACCACGCACGTTCCAAGAAATACAATGACAAATATTTTCTTTTTCTATACCAATAGTTACTTATATTTACGATTTATATATTATATATATATATATATATATATATATATATATATATATATATATAATTATTGATAACGCATATAAAAACATGTATAATTTGAGTGTTATCAAATCCCCTCACACTTAAAACTTTGCCTGCCCTCAAGCAAAATCTTAAGAAAAGAAAATTTTGTAAACAGGTCTAGGTGATGAAGAACAAGGGAAATTTTATGTATATTATATATATATATTATATATATCAAAAATGTATATATATATATTATATATTATTTATATATTATATTAAATTTGAGAATTTTTATTTTTAATTTAAACAATAAATTTATTGGGTGTAGAAAATTATCGAAAATATTTGTTGGGGTTTTTGTAACTAAGTAAGTGCACATGGCGAAGCACCCCGCCCCCTCAACTTAAGGGTCTTGCTTGCCTCAAGCAAATAAAGAAAAATAATAGCTTTAAAAAACATAACATATTATTATAAAAAAATATTTTCTTGAATTTTTAATATGTTAAAACAAAAATGGCTTTGGACTATTTACTAATGATTTCTAGCTATGTATTGTCGTGACTAAGCACTCATCTTACGTTTTAAGGTAAGATTTTAATTACCTGCAATACACTCTGTATATGATTGTAATAAGAGGGTTAAAAGGGAAATCACACTCATTTGCTCTGACATGATCCATTAAGTTACCATAGGCTTATACAAGAACAAAATGCATCCGACAATGTGTAAGCACCTAGGTATAAATATTCAAAAGATGACTTTTATTAGGGTTGTAATGTACAGGCTAGGGTTCTATAAGGGCGTATGGATAAGGCAAGGGAAATTTCATTGGGAATTGGTTATAATAAATATACCATGTCGACAACGTCCAAGAAACCCTTGTTGCTAGTTACGACATCCCAAACCCGCGATGGTACTCGAACCTCTCATCAATATATCCTGTCACAAATATACCATATGTCACAAAATACCAAAAAACAATCCAACTCTTATTACATATTTTTCTTTCATCTTTTTTTTAGATTTCTTTTTCGATTTTATTTTTATTTTTTTTAATTCCACTTTTTTTTTCAATCCACCCTTCACATTCTAACAACTAACAATTCTCCCACACTTGATATAAGTGTATACCAAAGAAAATAACGAACACACGGAAAGCGTGATCTTCATCTTCGTTAAATGGCACAACACACTTATACACAAACGCGAGACAAACTTTATGCAAAAAACACCCATTCATATCGGAGTATCTAGCAACCAACCTTAGGAGACTTTTCGAATAGAGGGTAAGGCTAGCGTATAAGGTCTATTTTTTATTTATTTTTCATTTATTTTTAGTGGATGAGAAAAATGAATAGAATGGCTCAGCGGTTTAAACTATGGGTATCTAGCACTAAAGATGAGTGCTAACATAAGGGTTTTATTTGGGTGGTTAGCTAATCAGTGTAATTAGCTATTTGGGTGGTTAGCTAATCAGTGTAATTAGCTAAAAGAATATAATTAAATGGAATGGCTATTTGTGTTAAATCCTAAGTTGCATCTTTATCACTTAAAAATACATTTATCACGCGAACGTGATCTCACTGAGGGTCCTGTTTTGTTTATCACAGACACAAGTTACATAGAATCAATAAATCACCGGACACTCACTTAATCAAAGAATTCATGCATAAACATGAGTCTATGCCGAATATACTATGCTCAAATCTCACAATAATTACTGGAATGGTTTATAAATGCGCATGTAATGTTTTCATCACTCGCTTCGGATTGCTTTATCAATTGGGTATAAACAATCTACTGCTTTCAAATATTTATTTAATTAGTTTTTATTCTAATATATTTTACCTAAGTAGGCAAATAAATTAAAAAAGTGAATAGACTTTTTAGATTAACCTAAGGCGAACAAAAAATTTTATATTTTTATAATTAGTCTGATATTTTCCACACATTTATTATCCCCTACACTTAGTTGGTAGCTTTATGCTGTAATTAGAAAAATACTTAAAGTAGTTAATGGAAAATAAATATTAAGAGAAACCAAAATTACGGGGCTCTAAGTTCTCGACTGGAATTCTGAAGATTTGGCGAAGAAACGATAACAGAACGTGCATGTGTATTACCCAAATGTAAATATTCTGATCCAAATTATCATTCACCATGTAAATATGATGTAACCACCACAATCATGCATCCACTGTGTTTTATTCTAATCTTCAAAATAAATAATACAAAAAAACCGATTTAACAACATACTAAAGCACATTTGTTGGAACCACGATTGCTTTTAGTATGCAAAAGCCTTTAAAAACCCCTCGGAGGCCGATGGCGAACGAGTTATAGTCTCGTGAGAGTTTCCAACGAGCACACCCACAAAGTTCGAAAACATTTTTTTATATATATTTTTTTTCGTTTAAAATTTATACATAATTTACTAAAACAAGCGCACACAAAACATTACGAAATGAAAAATAACATAGAAAGGAAAATATAATTACTAATATGCAAACACTCAAAACACATATATAAATAAAAAAGTTTAATGGTGAAAATAAAATCTTTTTGTATTTTATTTAAGACAAACACATATATCAAACACATAATTATTATTTAAGGTTTAAAACAATAATTTACAAAATTACTATTATTATTTTAAATTTTTTTATTTTTTTTATTTTTTCTTTTAAAATTATTATTTATTTATAATTTAGTAAAAACAAGCACACATGAAATCTATTTGGATTTTTAGTTTTTTATGAGTTTTGGTTTAAAGAGAAATACATATCAAGCACATAAAGAAAATCACATAGAGATTAAAACAAATATTTTTGGGTTTTTATTTTTTAGCACAAATCAAACATATAATAATTATATAAGGTATAAAACAAACATTTTTTTAGAATTTTTTTTTATTAATTTATATTTATTTTTATTTTTTAGCGAACCAGAAGTGCGTCGCACTTAAAAGAAAGTGTGGCGTACTTATAACCTATTTTTTATGATTTTTCAAATATTCAAAATATTAGCGCAGTAAATATTTACAAAAGTGCGCCGCACACAAACACATGTGCGACGGTTTTATTTTAATATAACATATATTTACAGTTTTTTTTTCATTTTATTAGTTAGCAACACATATATAAACACACAACACAGACATAGACAAAAACAAAAACACTAAGTATTAAAGAAAGAAACAAAGAAAAACTTTTTCTTTATTTTTATTTTTAATTATGGCAATACTTATAAATACGCAAGCAAGCTGTCAATAATAAGATATCACTAACAAATGACATTGATCCGGAGGTCGGGGAGGATAAAATAAATACTTAGCCATTTTATTAGAGAGATGAAGTAGAGAGAAGATGTGTGTGTCTAGAGAGAGAAAACAAGAGCATACACACTTTAGAGAGAGAAAGACACACTCTTAATGAGATAGTAATGAATCCTCACCCCTCCATGGAAGTATGGAGGGGGTATTTATAGTCCTAGTGACACATAACTATCGTAACTAGTCATTATTAGTCCCTACGTGTCACGCTATAAATGAACTAATGTAATTCCGGATATGTCACCATATTTTAAGGCTAACAATCTTCCCCCAATATGTGGACACATACGGAATTACTTACAATGTTCCTATAAAGTACAATTACAATAAAATAAAGTCTTCCAAAGCACTTCCAAAGCTGAAGATGTCTTCTGGGTTCTCTTTGTCTTGAAACTTGTACTCCAGCTTGGATCTTCAGTGTCTTTACTTGTACAGGAACCATTGTATTATGCACGAGTTGGATTAACTTCCACCTAATTCATGCAGCATGTCTTAAAAGGCTTTCTTCATAGACTTCTTTTTGGTGAAGTTTCTGAATCAGCTTCCCCCAAACCAACATCCCTATCTTAAGCAGATTCTGAAACTTTGATGTAGCTTGAACAATCTTCTACTTGTCATTGACGTGGACAACGGAAATTTGTAGAAGTCAAACCACACCAACGACCACTACTTCTTGTCATTAGGGCTTGGTGAATATTCGTTTGGGGGTGTATGTGAGAAATCAACATCAATTCTTCTCACGTATGCAGTATACTTCATAAACCATACTTGGTAAAGTAGTATACACTACTTCCTCCTGGAAGTTGACATGGAAACATCAAAGTCAACTAAGTCCCGGATGTACACATTTCCCCTATGATGGTTGCGAACTCTCGGAAGCATCATTGTCGTGAGAAGTTCTTGTCTTAAGCACACATCTTGAAATCCAAACAAAGCATTACCCTCTTGTCTTCAGAAACCGTAGAGGAGATGAATCAAGAATCAAGAAAACTTGGTATAATCAAGGTCATATATATGAATGTCGTTAAAAAACTTTGAAAATTATACTTAGACTGTAAAGTACCATTGTCTTGGAATCCCGTAAGAATTACTGATTACATTTCAACCTTTAAACTCTCGGGCTAACTTACCAACCTCGTATTCTATCGGCTATTGTTGTTACATCTCAACCTTTAAACTCTCTGGCTAACTTACCAACCTCGTATTATGTCTGCTAATGTTGTGCGATCACTTTGGTAAGTACACCCGATACACCCGAACTTGAAAATGAAGTAAAATCCCAAATTTGATACTTAAGCTTGCACTTTGTTGATTAAAAACGGCGTCAAGATAAATCTATAAGTACTCTATACCCTGGTGCCTAAAATATAAGAATTACAACACCCTTGAAATATATCCACATCGTACTTCTGTGGTGTGTACTCAGAAAGCTGAGTACTGATAAAAACAATGTTAATCTTCCTTTAAGTGATAAGTTAACCAGGTCACCCACCAACCACCCTTACTGTTGGTAATCTAATAATTCAATTCTTAATCATAACAGTTGTACGTTCAAGCAAGTGTCATCCAATCGCTAATTAGGTTTGAAAGAAAAGGGGTAGAAAATAGAAGGAAGTCTCGATGATGAAATAAGTAGACGCCTTCGTGAAACCCACTTCAAACTCAAATAAGGGATACCAAATCAACTCCGTGATCACTTGTCATCATAATCCAAATCTTTAGCCGTTTGTCCTTTTAGTGAATCTTATTCGGATCGTTTGTAGTGTTATGTATCGTGTTTGTTGTGTTGTTGTTCGAGAATGTCATTAAACTAGGACAAATGGTATTTTGAATTGTCGTTAACGAATCCACATTTGTCTAATTAAACTTGTCGTGAAAGTGTCTTAGTCCCGGCTTAATCCAAAAATGATGTCCATTTAACCAAGTTAAAAAAAATTATGTATAATTTTGGTTAAAGTTTTTAGGCCCACAAAAAAATTATCCAGCCCACGTTTTAATGTGAATAAGCGGCCCATTGTTTTTGTTAATGCAACCGGTCCACCACACAAATCCATTTACATGGCCCATTTCAAAATAATAATATGGGTCAATGTATATGTCACAATCCCTAATATTTAGGGATATCTAACCCTAATCCATAACACACGCCTACCACTTATCTCCTCTCATCTCATCTCTCCCACGCAGCTCTACTCCCATCACCATCCTTTTTGCATCTAATTTCATAGATACCCAACATCAAACATAACTCGAATCCACATATTTTCATTTTCGAATACATGAGTCTCACTCAAAAATCAAACCTTTCACAAACCCACTTGTAATTAATCCATTTCAGTCAATCTTCATTAACCGATCAATACAAAGAACCTTTCTGTATGCTAATAGCAACAAGATAGAAGAAGGCGTCTTCAAGATCCTTTTCAAAGGGTCCCAGGTAGGTTCGTTTATGGTTGTTCTTGTGTCAACGAAACAAAGAGTAGATTATAACAAATCTGTTATTAGTCTATCTTTATTTCCATAAATTAAACGAGGGTTTTCACCTATATAGATCGATGATGAGGCTTGAATGTTGTGTGTGTGATCTTTATCAGGTCTAAGACAATGTTTACTACCACACGAATTAAGATCTGAGATCAATTATTGTACTTGTTCTGATTCGAGTCAATATTGATGAAGTGGAGTAGATGGGATATGATTTTGAGGATTTGTTGATGTTTAATTGTGATGAAGGGATTTTTTAGGATAGATGGTTTTGTTAGATATGTTGGTTGTTGTGAGGCTGTGACGATGAGTTATAGGTGTTGATATGGGATTTGTTGGATTTGTTATTGAGTTGTTAAAGCTGATGTTGTTATAAGTTGATGATATGAGTCGAGTCTGTGTTTGTTCTTTCTTCTTTATTTCTGTTCCTTTTCTTGACCTTAGACTCGGAGCCTGACTTGGTCAACTCGGTAACTACCGAGTTGACTCAGTCAACCTTTTCTCTAACCCTCAACTCGCTACTGAGACAAAATTTGGGCAGAGATTCGTTTGTATTTGGCTTAGAGATTTGTCTTCATTGTACATGTACATCAACTCGCTATCTGCCTTGCCAAATCGCTACCTTGTTGTTTTTTTGTCTTTTAGCAAAAAACAAAAAAAATCTTGTCCTTTAACCTAAAATTCCGGATCTGTGTTCCCTGACATTTCATCAAATCGCTACCAAGAAACTTATAAAAAAATAAGCTCGAAAAATTTGTCTTGTAAGCACAAACATCAGCAGATATAAACTAGAATGATACATAACTTATAACAACATATTAAAACTATGTATGAACTATCGATGAACAATAACCGACACGAACACACGAATGAACATTAACTGTTATACCATGAATGAACAGTAGATGAACAGTACCCGACATAAACAGTAACCGGTCAACAAACATGATACGATACACCCCTGCAGCTCTGATGCCAATTGTCAATAATAAGATATCACTAACAAATGACATTGATCTGAAGGTCGGGGAGGATAAAATAAATACTTTGCCATTTTATTAGAGAGAAGATGCGTGTGTCTAGAGAGAGAAAACAAGAGCACACACACTTTAGAGAGAGAAAGACACACTCTTAATGAGATAATAATGAATCCTCACCCCTCCATGGAAGTATGGAGGGGGTATTTATAATCCTAGTGACACATAACTATCGTAACTAGTCATTATTAGTCCCTACGTGTCACGCTATAAATGATAATAATGTAATTACGGATCTTGTCACATATTTTAAGGTAAACAATAGCAAAATATGCAATACCATATAAAAAACACTTAATTCATAACGCAATAAACAGTAATACAATACAGCAATATAAGAACAAAAAATAAAACTTCTTTTTAGATTTTTATAGTTTTAACATTTTTACATAATAATGCGAACAAACACACATAAACAAGCAAACTAAGATGCATAAATAAATAAAAACATTTAACAATTATTCACATAACATAAAAGAAAATGCATATGATTTATTTTTATACAAAACTGACTCTTTTTGTTATTGCAGGTGCAAAGTGCGGCGCACAAAATTAATTGTGCGGCGTACTTACTGCAAAAAATTTCAAAATTTTACTTTTTATTTTATTTTTCACCTATTCAATGCAAGAAAATATAAACAAACTAATAAACCAACAAAACACGTGTTTATTATATTAACAGGAACATGTCAGAAAACAAAATAAGCAAAAACAATTTAGAAATAAAATCTTTTTTGGTTTTTTGAATGACAACTAAATATCCACAATTATAAAAGGCATAAAATCATATAAAATAAAATTTTAAATGATCACATACCTGAGACTAGCAATTTGGGGGTTTGTTTGAGTTTTGGTTTTGAAATCAGATTTTGTTTGTCAAAATTTGCAGAAAGTGTGGCGTACTTGGTGTAAGTGCGTCGTACTTTCTGGGTTTTCAGGAAAACCGGCGCACAAATTGTATGTGCGGCGCACTTCTTGAGGAAAAACGATTTTTTTGGGTTCCGTTTGCTAGAAAACGGTACGGCGAGTTTATAAATATTGATTTGTAAAATAAGTACAGCGATTGTTGTGTGAAACCGGCGCACTTCGGGTAAAACCTGCAAAATAAGAAACGGGAACAACGGAAGTGCGACGCACAAGGTTTAATTATGCGTCGTACTTTCTGTAATAGCAGGCATATTTTGAGATTTTAAAGAGATTTAAACACACGTAAGATGCACAAGACTAGCAAACAATCTGTAAACAACCAAACAAATCCTCGGTTGCGGCGCCAAAAACTTGATGTGTGTTTTTACAAGCTTTAAATTTATAATAACTAGAAATACCGATTTTGGCTAAAAACACAACATTCGGGCAAGTATACCCTATTCGAGTGTAATATAGTATTAGGTAAGTCCAGGTCGTTCCACGGGATTTGTAGCAATTCACAGATTGTTTATCAAGTAACAAAGCTAATTGATTGTCACGGGTCAAATAGCCTAAACGTGTGTATAAAGTAAGCAAGGAACAAGACATGATTCACATAACATAATAGATAGAGATATAGCAAGACTTTATATAAACAAAACATACAAGTCATATATGATGGGTAATCATAATAACAAGCATATCTACCAATGATAACATAGAATCCTTTCGGCCTATATACTACATCATCACGAGCGCATTAAGAACAGTTTATATCAAATATGCATAAATATGAATTCGTCCCAACCCGGTCGGTCAACATAAGGAAGGGTCTTAAACATTAGTCCACTTGGGTTGTTTATCAATTTACCACACAATTCTCACAAGTATGATATTGACACGTCATAGACAAACGGTTCAAAATACATCAAGACAATTAACCCTTTCGGCCTATTTCAATTGCAATGATATACCAAAAGATAAACAAGGATCCAAGCAAGATAACATCGAGTTCATAAACATGTATATTCATAAGTCATAGCAAAATCATCCAAATATTATTCATGTTTCACATATGAGAGCAAAGTAACAATACCAATATTTCAACTAACATAACCACCAATCCCAAAACTAACAATTCCATGATCAACCAACAACCAAATGCTACTGAGATAACCGGAAATATGTCACCTAACTTCTGGAAATTCAACAACGTATCACCAAATGGAGTGTTTGGTAACAAGGTTTATGGTGATGATCTTAAGAGAATTTGGTATGAATCCTCTAAGAATCAAAGTAGAAAGTGTTTAGATTCTGGAAATGGATGGAATATGGTCTAGATATGGTGGTGGATCAGTGGTATTTCGTGGCTATGGTGGTGGTGGTGATATGGTGGTGAAATGATGGTAAGTGGCGGATTAAAGGGGTGTTTGGATCATTGGATCCAAGGATCCTCACCACTCCTTCCTCCTCTCCAAAGGCTTTAGAGATTGTGTGTGTAAGATGTATGAAGATTGTATGAGAGATATATGAAATGGGAGAGCCAAGGAGGGTATTTATAGGCTATTCGGGGACCAAAGTGCGCCGCACACACTTATTTGTGTGCCACACTTAGTAAGTTAATGCACTTAGCATTTAATTGCATTTAATTTTCTCCACCGCCTCAAAAGTGCGCCACACTTTGGGTAAAACCGCCGCACTTTGGGTGTTTAATAGATTTTTTAGTTCTGGTGAAAAAGTGCGCCGCACTTTCTACAAGTGCGGCGTACTTTTGTTCATTATCAGCAGTTGGCCTTTTTCATGGTTGTAGATAATTGAATTTCGATCGTATGGACGCCAAAATCGCGTCAAACGGAGTTCGTATGACCGAGTTATGACCAAAACAGTAAACAGGTGTCGGGAGATCTTTATCTTCAGTTATTTCTTCGTTTAAGCTTCAAATCTTCGTGTATTCTTCCGTTTTCTTCCACGACACGTTCCAAGAACCTACAATGACAAATATATTCTATTCTATACCAAAAGTTCTTATACTTAACCAATTTATATAGATATAATTATTGATAACGCATATAAAAACATGTATAATTTGAGTGTTATCAGACACACATAATCATAAACCAGCATTACATCTAGAAGGTCACGCATATGCACGACGATTGTCTAAAAGTGAGTCTCAGTTAGTGAATGATTTGTTAGGAAAAAAAATGTAAAGCCACGAAACATTTTATCTACTTTGAAAAAACAATATCCTCAAAATATGTCTACTTTAAAAACGATATACAATGCAAGCCAAAAATTTCGTCTAGGAAAAAAAGCTAGAAAAATACCAATGCAAGAGCTCATGTCTTTTTTACATAAAAAAGGCTATATTTGCTATACTAGACCTCATACGTCATCAAACGAGCTAGAAGATTTATTTTTTACACATCCAACATCATTTGGCGTGCATTTCTAGACATGTTGTTGATGGACGCGACATACAATACAGTCAGGTACTCGATGCCTCTTCTAGAGATAGTTGGTGTAACTCCAACTAATCAGACCTTTTGTATAGCATTTGTGTTCATGCACAAGGAAAAAGAGGTAAACTACGATTGGGCAATGGCGTGTCTCAGATCTGTAATGGACGGATATATGCTTCCGCGTGTTATTGTTACAGATAGAGAGTTGGCTCTCATGAATGCATACGACACTGCATTTCCAAATGCTAAAGGGTTACTTTGTAGATGGCACATTAATAGAAGTGTTATGCGAAAATGCAAAAAAAAATGATAAAACATAATAGAACATGGTATTGTTTTAATATAGCTTGGAATACACTAATTAATTCTCACAGCGAGGAAGCGTATCAGCTCAACCTGGATTAACTTCAAGAAATTGTATTCGACTTTCCAGGTATTATTTATATGTTATATAATCAAGTAGAGTTTTTATAAGTTTTTTTATTATCATGATATTAAAGCGACTTTCGTTACATATTTTAGGTGTTATGGTTTATTTGAATAAACATTGGTTAACACAATATAAGGAAATGTTTGTAGCTGCTTGGACTAATAGATTTATTCATTTTGGCAATCAACCAACAAATAAAGTAGAAAGTCAACATGCCAAGTTAAAATTATACTTGGATTCAGCACAATCAAATCTGCTGACAGCAGTTTTATATATTCATGAAGTTGTTAACTCGCAAGAGACAGCTATTCATTCAAGTCTTAAGCATAGCAAAATTGTCATTCGACATCGATACAACGTACCACTCTTCACAAATTTGAATAAGCGCATTTCACTTCACGCACTTGATATACTCTTCGAAAAGTATAAACGTTGTGTCGATGGTAAAGGTTCTGAGATTTGTGAATGTCAATTATGTACAAGTTATGGGCTACCATGTTCACATGAACAACGCGTTTATATGAATAATGGTTATCCCATACCACTTGAAGCGATTGACAGATTTTGAAGAAAGCTTAATTTATCACCATGCGCATATCTAGGAGATGATGATTTAGGTTGTCAAGTTAAAGTCGAGGTTGAGAATTTTAATAAAGAGTTCAAAAAGCAATCGCGAGCTAGTAAGAAAAGTTCACTGAGAAAGATGAAAGAGATAACAACGCCATCAGAAACTTCACTTAATAAGCCTGCTAATCAAAAAGCTACTGGTGGTCGTAGCTCCTTCAAAAGAGACCCTGGTGATAAACCTTCACAAACGCAAGAACCTACGGGATATAATTTTTCATCCATGCCAAGTTTTGTAGGAAAAGATGATTTCATTAACCAAAAACCAAGAAGTCTTGCATATATCGACCAATATCCGAATATGTTTCATCCTTACATCGAAGAGGTTCAAGCTGTAAGAGCTGATGGAAATTGTGGATTTAGGGCGGTAGCTGTTTTACGGTCACGTTGTTGATTCTTATATCCCTTTTAAGAGATCAAAATCAGGGAAGAGGTTTGGTTTCGTTAGGTTTATTAACGTTTTTAGCGTGGAAAGATTGATAAGCAACCTCTGCACTCTTTGGATTGGCAAACATAGACTCCTTGCTAATGTTACTAGATTCCAGAGACCTCTTGTGAATGTTAAAGCCTCGGCCCCTTTCGGGGGAAATGCTCAGCCTATTAATAAAAAGGTTAAGGATCCCCTTCCTCGCAATAATAACTCTTCTGGTCAAACTGGTCGATCTTCTCACTTTTCTAATCCAGGCATGGCCAAACAACCTAAAGTTCATACTGGTTCCTATGCGAATGTAGTCAGTGGAGCGCAAGGTCCTTTGATCTCCCCTTCTCCTGCTCTGGTTCTAAAAGATTCATGTTTGGTAGAGCGCGACTTGTCTAGATATGTTATAGGTAAAGTGAAGGACTTCTCATCTATTCCTAATCTATACACTATTCTTATTGATGAAGGGTTCTGGTGCTAAATTAACTTATATGGGGGGAATGTGGGTGATGATCGAATTTGATAAGGTGGATACTAAGGAACTTTTGATGAATCATTCAGGAATCAAGTCATGGTTTCTGGATATCAAAGATGATGTTGATGAATTTGTCAATGAAGATCGTATAATTTGGATGGACATTGAGGGGGTTCCTTTTAAGGCTTGGTCTCGGGAGACTAGACTTTTATTGAAGGATTGGCAAAGAATGTGGGGAGAAACTCTGACTTGGGGACTATTTATGTTACGTCATTTGGTCCGAAATAACGGGGCAATTAGCATTAAGTACTATACATGCCTTACACTCATCTTAGAGTCTTTTCATGGATAATAGTTTAAAGGCAAGTTTATATGGTACATGAAAAAGAGCTTTTTATTGGAATCCGTCTTCATGACCCATATAAAGGAGAAAAGATTGCAATTCGGACGGTGAATCTGTGATTGAACCTCTAAACAACAATGACAACGAAGAGGAATTCGATGATGAATATGCAAGTGATGTTAATGAAGTTCCTGAAACCGTTCCTTGGGTGCAATATTCTATTCGAACATTTGCCTCTATTGGTCTCAGTGGAAAGTACACCAATCAGACGATCCATTTGGTCTATATGACTTATTGAATAAAAAGAAGGCTGGAGAGACCAGAAAGTCGAGCCCCTCCCTTTCTCATCCACCTGGATTTACCCCGGAGATCCTGGAGGATCAGAATGATTACGGGCTAAAGATACCTTGGATGTCTACTTAATGCAAAGGTTATGGTTCTTCGTCCTCAAGAAATACTATAGTGGTTCATAATGATTAGGTGAGTCAAAAAGGATTCAAAAAACGACGGCAGGATCTGTAATTGGAGTCATGGAAGATGTAACTTCGAGTAAGTTCAAGCTTTTAGGATACTCTATGGAGGGTTGCGTAAAAGATTTTTAGCAGCTATCATAGGGAAAACAAGGAGAGAAATTGTTTTATTTGAGTGCATTATCTATTAACATCCAAGGTCTTGGTCACAAGACGAAAAAGGAGTGGGTTAAGGCGTTAACTTCTAATTATAAGCTTAATTTTCTTGCGATTCAAGAAACTAAGATGTCTAAGGTTTCGCACATGGATGTGAGATTTATGTGGGGTAATAATAACTATGATTTTGTTTGCAGTGATTCTTTAGGTAATTCGGGTGGCATCCTTTGTATATGGGAAGCAACGGTTTTCAAGAAAGAAAAATATATGATATCGGATAATTTCATCGCAATCTATAGATCTTGGTTACCTAACAACGCTAAGATTCTCTTTATAGCTGTTTATGCTCCTCAACAGGCCTCGAGTAAGGCAATCCTGTGGGATTATATCTCGGTTTTATTAACTCGTTGGAATGGTGAGACGATAGTTATGGGCGATTTCAATGAGGTTCGTTCCAGTGAAGAAAGGCATGGTTCTTGCTTTAATCCTTATAGTGCTAGACGGTTCGATCGTTTTATTCTCACCTCAGGCCTAGTTGATATCATATGGTGAAGGCTACACTTTTTTTTGAATGGCGGATTATATTAAAAGAAACTAGCAAGGAGCTAGAATTACAATGTAATCAAATGGGGATTGTTTAGCCACTCAACCCAACTAAATGAGGAACTACTTCTAAACTTACACCAATAATAAGAGCTAGAAAACTACCATTATCAAAAAGAGTGGCTTTCAAAGGGGCTTTGTCTGACAAAAGAAAGCTTGTTAAGCGAAAGTTCAATATGTACCATCCATAGTGTAAAGAACGCTTCTGCATTGCCTTTTGTTTTGTGTCTTGAGCCCTAGATGGTGTTATCCAAGAGCACCATTGTTGTAAGAGTTGATAACGGCATAATTGACGCTCCACATGAAGAAACTTTGCTAGCTAATTGTCAAGACATATACATTTGAATAAAGATGATCCGAAGTTTCAGATTGCCACATTATCACAAGTTAGGACAAGGTAAGCGAGGACTAACAATACCACGACGGAGATGTCGTGAACAAGTTGGGTAGAGCGTCCATTTACATGGTTTCACCATCATATCTAAAGCTAGGACGTAAATGTATTCGCTTCTTAGTATCAGATGGCATTTACAATCTCTTTCCCTCCATTACGGCTATATGTCTTGATCGGCATATTTCTGACCATCGGCCTATTCTTTTTTTTTTTTTGTTTTTTTTTTTTTTTTTTTTTTTTATTTCTCGGGAAGTAAATTTGATTTTGGGCAGACTCCATTCAGATTCTATCATTCTTGGTTTGATCTAGTTGGTTCCGTGATATGATAAAAGAGAGCTTGGCTTTGTTTTTCTCACTCGATAAAGAACGCGATGTGATTCGATTTTAAAAATACTTCAACATTTAAAAACCTATTCAGCTGGATTGTTGTTTTGGGTTAAGAATAAAGATCTTTCTCTATGAGGTCTAAACGTGATACCATTAATGAACTGGGCGAGATTGACAAGGATTTGGACAGCGGGTTGATTTCAGAGACCATCATTCTTCGAAGACTTGAATTGAAACGTAAGCTTCTTAACATCAACGATATGGAATCCAAGGATTACATTCAGAAGGCTTAAAGTCACATGGATGCGAGGATCGAGGGCGATGAGAATTCAAAAAAAATATTTAATGGGGTTAATTAATAAAAAAGGTCCCAACTAGCGATTCGAGGTATTTTTGTCGATGGTTCTTGGTGTACAGAACCAGGTACGATTAAAAAGGCTTTTGTTAACCATTTTGAAGCTCGTTTTAAAGAGCCTGGCTTACATAGGTTTAAAATCAACTTTCAATTTCCAAAGAAGTTGATTCAATAATTCAAGAGGACGATTTGGAGTAGTGGTGGTATCGCGTGAACGAAATTAGATTGGCCGTATGGAAATTGTGTGGTGATAATAAATCTCATAGGCTTGATTGGCAGGCTACTCGTTTTTTGATGTTCTGAAAATACTGGGATCTTATGTGGCATCTGATCTTTATGAGCCGTAGAATATTTTTTAGGGAACGGCTCGTTTCCAAGGGGTGTAACTCGTCGTGTTATTGCTCTAATTCCAAGGTTTGGACGCCAAATGCGTGAGTAACTTTCGGACCTATAAGTCTTGATGGGAATGGTTTATAAAGTCCATTACGAAGTTCTTGGCCAATAGATTATGTAGGTCATCTTCGTTCTTGTGTCCGACATCAATCTTGACTTGTCCTCCGGGATCGAGGCAAATATTAGACGGTCCTTTCATTCTCGATGAACTTCTCCAATGGTGTAAAAGGAGACATAAACAAGCTATGTTTTTTAAGGTGGACTTTGCAAAGGCTTATGACTCAATCCGCTGGGATTATCTTCTTGATGTTCTAGAATCTTTCGGTTTCGGTCCAGTTTGGTGTAATTGGATTCGGGGGTCTCTCAACTCTGCCAAAGCTTCCATCCTGGTAAACGGAAGTCCAACTAATGAATTTTCCTTGCATTGTGGTCTGAAACAGGGAGACCCTCTAGCTCCGTATCTTTTCATTCTAGTCATGGAGTCGTTACATCTGTCGATTCGTCGTTTGGTCGACAACGGTTTGTTTAGTGGAATTCAATTACCGGGTTCGGTAACCATATCTCATTTATTCTACGCTGACGACGCCATGTTTATTGAGGAGTGGTACGAAAGAGAATCTGAAGGTTCATTCTTAACACTATTAAATGTTCCTTCCTTGCAATTCAGAGTTTATGTATAAACTAATCTCATAAGTAGTCAGCTGCTGGGGTAGAGTTCCGTATCAAGTAGTTATGCAAGGGGTCAGCTACTATCAATAGGGTTGTTCCATTATGCAAAAACCAATTTTGATACTTAGTGCGTAACAATTGTGATCGGAGCATGACCGATATCAAGCGTGGGAAGGTGGAAGAATGTAATTGCTAAACTTAGATCGCGTCTTTCTAAGTGGAAAGTAAAAACGCTTTCTATAGGAGGTCGCCTGACTCTCTTGAAATCCGTTCTTGGAGCTTCTCCTATCTATTCCATGTCCATTTTCAAAGTTCCTCGTGGTGTGCTAAAAAAAAAAAAAAAAAAAAAAAAAAAAAAAAAAAAAAAGATTATGGAGCCTTTTCAGAAGCAGGATCTTCAATGGTATAGGACAAGAGGAATCTAAGATTATTGATTGCCTGAACAAGGCTTTCAGCATCTAAGAAAAGATGGTGGTCTAGGCTGTCTCGGAGTTTTGCTCTCACCCGAGCTATTCTATTAAAGATGGGCTGTGTTGTTCATTTCTCAAGATGGTTCTCTATGGAGTCGTGTTATCCGAGCTATATACGGTCATAAGATTGATGCTCATACGACGCACACTTCATCAAATTGGTGTGCCATAGTGAGGGAACTACTACACGTTTGAAATGATTAAAGGGTGTTTTTGATTTTTGGTCTCTTTGCAATAAAACGTATGGGAAATTGGCAAACACGAGTTGCTGGTATGATTGTTGATAGATGATTTGGGCCGCCCACTTAATTTCCTGTAATTTTCCCTAGCTTCTTGACCTAGTTTTTATAATAGTATGCCGGTTCAAAAAAAAAAGTTGTGGGCCTCGAGCTTCATCAAAATGAATGGCCCACAATTCGATATGATTTAATGGAAGAATTACGCATCTACTACGACCAATATGTTGTCATGTTTGGCGCTAAAGAATGCGATGATGTTAAAAAGCGCTTGAATTTTTTGAAAATGCATTTGCGCCAATCGAAAAATGGATGAGTATGCCGGAGATAGGTTTCTTGATTGCTTCACGATATAATGTCATTTTCCACAATATAACCACTCTAGGTAGTATGACGTATGTGCCGCTTCGTTCGAGTCCGCCACCGTGGTATGATCATAAATTCATTACACTTGGGTTCGTTAATAACAATCATTATGTCAATGTGTTGTTGCAAGGAGGCTACCCGATGCCTACTATTGCATCTCAATGGTTTCGTTACAAATCTGAATGTGCAGTCGCATGGATTACTTCGTACTTGGAGCGGATAAACTATTACAATCAACTGCTTCACTCAAATTGGTCAAATCGTAATGTTTAAGAGTTAGTAGTGGAATGATTTAAGATGTGATATGTATATCTTAAATTTTATTTGTATCGTTTATCTTCTATTGTTATATTTGCATTTGATGTAATAAATGTGTTCTTAATATTTAACGAATTAAGTTGTTTTTTACATCATATTTTTTGGCATATTAAACGGGTTAAACAGGTTAAACGGGTTTGTGGGTCAAACTGGAAATATTAATTTTTGTGTCGGTTTAAGTTCGAGTTTTGTGTCGAGTCAAAAATTACCACCCCCGTCAACTATGGTATTTTGGGTAGTTGTATTATCAACAATAAAATATAATGTCAAACAAAAACAAAAAAAATACATAACATTACAAAAATAAAAACAATATTTACAAGTCTACAAAGTATATATGCATGCATGATATTCTGTAATAAAAAAATACAAAATGAAAAACACATCACTTTAACCCATGCTCCTATAACCCAAATGGTTACATCACACGACAGTTAAGAAAAAAATATATAAAATAATATAATAAGTGAAAGATATTAATGACCTATGATTGAGACAGTTATCAATGTAGTGCCAATAGCAGCACCCGTCAACAACTTCCTAAAACATTCTTTTTCCACTCAATATACTACTCTCTCTTTAGCTCCCTGTAACTAAAGTCAAGATCATATCTAGGTGCAAATTTTAGTGATGAAAAGTTTACCATTTAAAAACTAACCAAAACATCTCAAACATATAACAAAATAAAGGTATAATCCAATAATTTTCTACTCTACCAAATTAACGAAAATAAAATTCATTGGCTTCAATTTCTATAGATAAATATTCACTAATCCCTACTGATGAGCGTTCCACTAAGTTTTACAACTTCCTAGGCAGTGTACCTAACCGTTGTAGTGTAGTATAGGCAAGACATGGGAGTTGTTATCGTTCTCTAGGGGAATAACACTATGAAAGTCCAAACTAAACGTAACTAAAATTTAGGAGATTGAAAGAAGAGTATTTTTGTATTTTTATATTTTTATAAAAGCAAGTAAAATCTCGGGTTTTGAAGAGGTTGGTTTTAAACTGATATCTAATTAATTATGCTAATTAAGAGAAGGGAATTCGTATGATAAGGGAGTAGTGTTTACTTAATCATGCATGATCCTTGGTAATCTTTTCCTAACTCTATTGCCTTGTCATACTTGTGATGTATGTGTAAGTATTTCCGAGAAGCATGACGAATTACACGAAAAGGCCGTCTACGTGATAAATAGCTAGGTTGACACACATGTAAAGTAGTATGAAGACTATTACATGGTCCCTCGGGAGATATACGCGCATTAAAATGCTTAAAAGGGATCATCCACATATGGGTAAGGTAGTATGAAGACTATTACCTATGAAATCCTTTCCACACAATCATGCCGCTCTAAATCTTCGATACACTCAAGTAACTAGGGTTCTAGAGTCTAAACATGCACACACATCAATAAGAAGCAATATAGTTAAGATCAACATACCAATTCACATGCAATCATAAGCAAACACTTAAAAGATCTAGCCTAGCATGTTCAAGATAGAAGAAACACAAATATATATCAAAGAATAAGACATATTGAAAGATAAAAGATAAAAGGACTTCACTATTATGAATCAAGCAATTTGGGATGGTATAGAAGGGTTGGAAAACCCTAAAATACTCCCAGAATGTGGTACAAGTCGACCTCCCATGAACTAAACCCTAACTTCTATTGATAATGTATATTGAAAACGTAAAATTAAGTTTGTATATATAGATTTTGGGCCGCGATGGCGTCACACATTTTCCAGATGCCGTCACCACGCTAGGGTTTCTGGGGCTTCATAACTGATGGCTGATCCAGACGGCGTCAGACTTTTTCCAAACGGCATCGCTTAGAAATGCAGACGGGGTCAGAGCTTCTTCAGACGGCGTCTCCACCTTCTGGTCTTGAATCTTCAAGGTTCCTTCATGACCATTTCCCATCTTGTCTGGTTTCTTCCAAAATTAAGCCCAAGTCACGTGTATTTCCTCCAAATGTATTCCAAGTGCTAAATATGCAAAAAGAAACGATCAAGCACATATTTAAAGCATTTTTACATGATTATAAGAGTAAAATGATCCTGAAAAGTGTATAAAATTACACCTCATCACCTACATTTATTATAATATTTTTGACTAACAAATCATTACTCATGAATGTGCTTACAACTAGCATCTGCTTTGTTGTGTTTCATGACCCTCCACCAACAAACCAACATCAAAATTCTCTTTAACTCCGGCAAGTCACCCCTCTCAAACTCATTTGAGCACCAAGATCCTCTTTGGTTCCTACCACCCAACCTCTCATGCGCTTTTAACAACACTATCACCTTCGGCTCATTTGGTGTAACAATCCGTTATTTCAGGTCATTTTACGACTCAATACTTGCCATTATTTATTTTTAGGGTTTTAGGCGTTTGCTTTTAATTTTCATCGTTTAGTTAAGTCGCGTAAACTAAAAATCAACATTCAACGTAAACGGACATCAAACAAATAAAAGTTTACGTCAAGCAAGTGTTATATGATTATTACGAAAATAATTTATAACTTTTCATATTTTATTTTTATCGGTTACGTAAAATGTTTACGTTTCGCAATAAAATACCTTTATGCATACACGAAAGTACCAATACCTATCTATACTTCAACAAATACCCAATATTATACCCAATACCAAAAAATAAAATCATTTCCTACCTCATTACTCCCACGGCCGGTTTACAAGTTATAAACACACAAATAAACCTTAATGCTCCACTAAAGTCACTTCATCCTAGTTATAACCCACCATGTACAACTTTAAACCTATTTCTCCATAAATTGTCTAATCTTTTGTCCTCCCCCCCCCATCTTAGTCGTTCCCCCTCCTAAAGAGGAGGAAATGCCTTATAAATTTGTCCTTAAACCACTTTCTAAGCCATGGTTTTGTTAAGGTTGTTTTCTAAATACTTGGACTATAAAAGGAAAGTCTTAGGTAGTCATAACACACACTTTCCATTGCAATTAAACTTTCAAAATCCTTTCTTGTTTTCTCTAGCAAACTCATGGCTCAAAAATAATTATTAGGGTTTCCATAGTTTTGATTTTAGCAAGGTTATAAGCATACAAGTGTTCTTAGATATAATATATAAGGTGTATCAAGGTGATTTGGAAGCCTGGGTGTTAATTAAACAAGGGTTTATTCAAGAAGAAAGTTAGAGTTTTCCAAAGGAAGTTAGGGTTTTTCTTGCAAGTATTTTGGGTTAAATACTTGGGTTTGATTTGTTCTTCATCTTTATACATTCTCCTAAGGTCTAACATAAACCCTAACCTTTTATAATAATTCATTTTCATATTTATATAATTGGTATATTGTTAATCACCATCTAGTATTTATTTTATAAGTTTATAAAATAAAACAAACATGAACATAATTTGAATATACATTTATCTATGATGAAATGATGTTTAAAATGTGTAAGAATGAAAGAACATATTTTATACAAGTGTTGATTAATTTATAAAGTTATTTGATAAATTAATTGTTAAAAGTTAATTATAAGGTTTATATATAAATAATTGATGAGGACATTTCATTTAGACTTTTCAATATAAGTTGTTGGACATAAATGTGAGGACATAACAAATACACAAGATGTGTTATTAATTAAAATAGAGGACTTATAATATTTTAATTATGTTAAAAGTTTATAAAATAAATTTTATAAAACTATATTTCAAACAGTTTGTATGAATAGTTTACCTATGAATTTTTATAAAATATTTTCACCCAAGATTAAATTAGTACATGTTATGAGGATTCCGTGCATATAAAGAACTTGAAAAACGGAGCTATAACGAAGAAGATATGAATTTTCCAAGATTACGATAATTAAATATATAAAAGTGTTTTTATAAAAGTAGTTTTATAAAAACTGCTACTGTTTCGAATTTGATAAAAATATATAAATATTTTATTATGTTAGATCATCTCAATAAGAAACCGTGGGTATAAATAACTCAAAAAACGGAATTTTAACGAATGAGTTATGAGTTTTGCAAGAATTTAAGTTATAAAAATATTTTTATAAACAGTTTGAATAAACTGTGTCGGCACAGTTTTTTATAAAATCTGTGAGTATTTTATTTTGATATATTATCTCGTCACGATTTCATATATATAAAAAAACAAGCAAAACGGAGTTAAAATGAGTGAGTTATGAGTTTTTAATGATTTCAGAAACTATATAAATATTTCACAGCTTTTATAAAAGCTGTGAAAAACTGCAGGTTTACTACAGAAACTGAAAACGGAGTTTTTAAGGGCTTTCGGGTCTGATTCGGCTAAAGTATAAAACTACAAAGTTGTTCGGAATAACGTTTTACTATATATATTGGGTTTTTGCAGTCTAGAAATGTTTAGAATTTTAATTAAAAACTGTAAAAGTTAGTTAACTTTTAAAAACTATTTTTTGCAGTTTTATTATAAACCAACAAAGCTGTTAACATTTTAAAATGTAGTTTACGAGTGTTTTCAGCTCCGTTTGGGCTATAAAAACATTAAAAAATATTGTAGTATCATTTATCTAATATTTATATATGTTTTTAACTTTATAAGTACTATTTTATAAAACAATTAAACTATTTATATAATATCATTATATAATCAATAAAAATATTAAATCATGTATTATTAACAAATAATCAATTGTTGAACAAAGATAATATTTTATTTTACAAATACAAATACATAGACAT